>KV875263.1:106543-251451 GCA_001879505.1 Calonectria pseudoreteaudii | reverse complement strand
TCACGGCCACTATATAGGCCGAGGAACAGGTAAGAAGAATACAGCGGCTTCTTAACCGTTGCTTCCAAAGTGACTTCCCGTTCAGATCACTCAGGGTAAGATGTTTTATGCTTGTTGAGGCAACATATGAACCAAGGGGGTCCAGAAGTAGCAAATCCATTGGAGTGCTGTGCAAAATCTCCTGCTCCTTCTGGCAGCTCCCATGATTATAGAGATGAATATCTCCAGTCTCAAATCCGACTGCGATGAGCCCGTTGTTGCAACTTATCCTGTATGCATTGATTTCTCCAAAATTCACTGTAGCGGCGCAGTCATCCCAGCCAAAATTATCGAAGCCCGAGCAAGTCAATCCCTCAGGTGATTTCCCAAATTGCTTGTAGATTGCCGACTCAGTAGGACAAAGAGGTGGAATGAGGAAGTAGATCGAACGGCATTGCAAATTCAGAGCACCGCCGAATTTGGTAGCGACACGTGTGATATCTGTGGCCCAGCCATCAACAGTTTTGAGATGTTCATTCAGAGACAAGCCATGCTTTGCTGCTTTGTCAAGATAGGTTCTCAAGTTTCTTGCCACTCGAATGAGATGATACAGCACTCCCTTGGAAGCGATGCGGTCGATCCATGTCAGAATAGTCAAGGTAAGGAACCTATGCAACGCGACCCGAAGCTTGTCGCTTTGTGCCGAAGCACCAAACAGATGCTCTGAGAACTCGCCAATTGCATAGTCAAGGAGAACAGAAGGATGGGGCCCCGGGCGTTTTCGGTTGACGAGGGTTCTGTGCTTGGGCGGCTGCATCGATGGGCCGATAAGCAGTTGAAGACATGTCAGCGCGATCCTTTCATTAGACTCTGCGCTGCGCACTTGGAATTCTCTTGCCTCTTCGGACATTAAAAACTCCCGCGCAGTTGTGTGTACCACGTGGACTAATTCTGTGTGCTTGTCTACAGAGACTAATTGCCCACAGAGACCTTCGATCGCAGTCTTAGCACTCGGGAGGTGTACCTTGATATCAAGTTTAAGTGCTTCCGAAAGCTCGGAGACTGATAGCGGTCGGGAGGCAGACACTACCCAAGCCAAAATAGCTTTAGTTATGTGCTTTTCTCGGGTGTTTTCAGCCATCTCCTTCACGGTACGTTGATAATAAGAGATCATTCCTTCGGGAATACCACGGAGCACTGCCATGATGCTCTCGTAGCTATAAACGGTTTCTAGCTCGTCCAGCACCAGCCTAACCCAAAGAAAAGATCCATCGGATCGGTTCAGTATCTCTTTTTCTAGCTCTTGTTTCTCGTTATCGTTGTCAATTGGCAGAAACTCCATGCGACTGCGGATGAAAAGCTCAATGTCCCGGATTGTATCTGGTCGAGGTATCTCGACAGTGACACAGCTATCAACCTGGTGTACTCGCCTGTGCATCTCACGAATCTTTCGACTAGTCAAAAATATTCTCAGAGGAAATCTACATTGAACTCCTCGGAGTAGGATGAAGAGGTCGGAGTAGTTGATACATTCGTCAATTGCGTCAATGACCCAATATTGAGGAGCAAGCATCGAGATCTATCCGCTCGTTATTAGCATATATAGTGAATAGAGTGAATCAAAGTTTTAGTGACCCACCTGAAAAATACCAGCGCCGAAAACCTGGCGCCAAATCACTCGAGCGTCATCCTTGTCGTGGGTGAAGCTATCATCGAATATCTTCACCAAGACATCACGAACTCTGGCGTTATTGGCGGCCATTTGGAAGGCTATTGACCTCAGGCACCCAGCAAGTGACTGTGATAATTTCTTTCCAATATGAAAATAATGAACTGCGTTTTGGAGTTTGAATTCAGTCAGTTGAGAAGCCACATAGTTGGCAAGGATTGTTTTGCCTGATCCAGGGGTAGCCGTCACCCAATAAATGCAAGGGTGAAAAGTCGTCATTTGATCTGTATGGGGGTCAGCAATTTTGTCTCTCCAGTCTCTGAAATCTTCTCGCTCGTTGATCCACTCGCAAGAGCCTGGGATTTTGTCGTAGTACTCATCCGAAGAATTAGCGATGCCCAGATTTGTGTGGATCGTTCGTAGTTGTGCCTTGGATTCTTCGTCATGCCTTGTGACGACTTCACTTTCATTAGCATGTAACGAATAATTTTGAAGAATATCTTGTCGCCTTACCATCCTTCAATAGCATTTGTACCACACTTCCTAAGCTATTGCGCAACGCTTGGTAGTTTGGGTCATCCGGGCTCTCAAACTTGCACATGTCACGATGATTGGCATTCATGTATCGGCTAGTTTCCCTTGCGAAGCCGGTGCCTAGAGTTACTATGAGCATGTGCTTTATTAATGTTCGTAGTGTGAATACCCAAGACCGCAGATTCCCTTTCCACGAGTAACGATGAATATGGCCCAATCTTTGTCTCTAGTGACTCAAAGAATGAATGAATTGGCAGATTATTTGCATACCGGGCAAAGTCATTGTTGATGAGTTGCGCAGGAGCCGAGCCCTTCTTGAGGTCGTTGATATAATCTCGGGATGAGGTCATGCCCACAATCCCTCCATATTTCAACACCTTATTCAGAATTGATGCATAGTCGGATCCTCGGTGAGGAGTAGCTAAGAAAAATATGCAACGTAATCTATCCGCGACCTGAGCTGCTGTGCTATCTTGATGCGCTAGAATAAATGCCTAAACAATCTTCAGCATTACATAATCTCATCTTGGATAGAGGTATATCCAATCTTCAGTTTTATCAAGCAGGTTTACCTTTTTGATGACCAAACCTCCCATGGAATGGCCTATTAGAATTATTGGGGTCTAAGGTCGGCATCAGCATCACCCTCCGAGTATTAGTGAGCACTGCTCCTTATCGGCGAGAACTTACGTCGGGATTTTGACGGAGATGCGGCGATGCCTTGATCTCTTCGTACAATGCCTGACCGAAATCGTGCACACTGAGAATACTGGGCTTCGAACCTTTCCAGTTGCTATCATATCCAAAGCTGTGTATGCTGGCATGATGAAACTCTGGTTCCACAGGCAGCCATCTCTGGGGCCAAAACAGCCACGGATCACCGCCCTTGCGCCATGTTTTTATCGAATCGCCACCTAACCCGTGAACGAATATCAAATCAATCAATGGTTGCGGAGATGGATGCAATAAGTGCAAGCCAAGAGGCCCTTTACAGCTAACTCGATCAGGAGAATCGGCACGCGTGTTCGTCGGCGAGGATTTGGCTCGTCCTCGGAAGTACTTCGACCAATCTTTCGATGGTTTGTTGTTCTTGGTATCAGCAGGCGCTGCTTTAGAGTTCCGTCTAGATTCTAACTCCTCCAAGGTTGTGGTCACTTGCCAGTCAGACCCGTCGTCGTCGTCTAGCGAAGGTTTTGTTGCTTTCCGGTCTGGAAGACCATTCCATTGACCCTACGATGACACCCATTAGCTTTGACTACTGACTTCGTGAACGGCTGTGCCTAAAGCAGACATACATCCATAGTCGTCCTAGAACTGATTCTGCAATCGTTTCTACCTGTGAATGCATGGGTCAAGGCTATGGCCTGGTTATTTACCCCGCTGCGTTCCGAGCGGTTTGCACCAACGACCCACGAGCGACGGCACGAGCCGCGCGCGTAGGTGGATAACAATTAGATAGTGTCGTTGGGCAACGTTTGGGCTACGACCAGGGGCATAGCCAACCAAAGCGCAGCAAATGATGTGGCGATCCATGATTATTTAACGCTACCCTGTACATCTCTAGGCTTGTGGACCTGGGCGCAAAGGTCTTCGCGCGCAATACCCACAAAGATCTGGTAACCTAGAGCGAGTGAGTTTGCCCGAGAGGAGTCCTCTTATTATTCTCACTTGAGCCAGGGCTTCTCTGGCTACTCAAATTCGCTAAATCTTCATTCTTGACAAGCACAGCCTTGTCTTGGAAATTTAAAATTTGAACCTATTTTTTCGCACAAAAATTTTCACATTCAATTATCTACCGACCATAATTCACCATGGATGAGCTTCTAGATCCTGCAATCATTAGAGGTAGATAATTTCGACCCCGACTGTTTTCTGCGGTGGGGGCTTATCGTCACATTCAGTTCTTCCAGCGGATTGCAAAGTTATTTCAGTTAATCCTCATGGGAAAAGAGGCTGGTCTTTTGGGCATAGGGTTCATATTGAGGCTAGCGGTGAGGAACATGAGTACTTCCTCAAGGTAGGTGGACACCCCAGTTCACTGCCTACAAAACAAGAAAAAACCTAACAGCTCTGACTAGATAATTGACAGAGAGAATCATGAAGAATTTGCACAAGGTGAATATGAGAGCCAAAAAGAGCTTGCTAAATACATCCCTGATAATGTTGCCATTCCAATCGCACATGGAACACTTGAACTTGACTCATCTTCATCCTTCTATATCACAAAATTCCGAAACATGAGCGAAAGGATTCCCGGCCCAATGCAACTTGCCGAAATCCTGGGAAAGCTCCACAACTCATCTGAATCGCCAACGGGTAAATTCGGGTTCCATGTGACCACCTTCAATGGCATCGTCCCCAATGTCAATGAGTGGTGTGACACCTGGGAAGAGTATTTCACCCGCCAATTCAGATCAGATATCCGGTGGGAACAAAGTATTCGTGGTCCTGACCCAGAGTTCGATGCCGTTGCGGAGCAATTTTTTGAGAAGGTTATTCCCAGACTTTTACGACCTCTCCAGACTGGCGGTAGAAATATAAAGCCAACCCTAGTCCACGGAGATGTTTGGCACGGCAATGCGCAGATCGACGTGTCGACAAACCGTGTCATCCTTTTCGATTCATGCTGTTGCTATGGACATAATGAATGTAAGAAAGAGACTCGACCACACTCCTCCCTCCGGTCTATGTTTAACAACATGGCAGTTGACCTCGGAATGATGCGAGAGCCAAGATACCACTTCAATAGAAAGTACATCAGCAAGTACAATGAGGCCATTCAACCATCAGAGCCTGTTGAAGACTTCGACGACCGGAATGCATTATACGCTATGCAAGTAGAGAATTATATTGGAGCCCATTGCCTTGACTAGTTACTGACTTTATTAACATCAAGGCGCGACAACATCATCAACTCTGGTCTACATGAAGATCGAGCTTTCTTAAGGAACCAGTATGTTCTCACGGAGTCTTCAATGAAGATCAATTTAACAAATGGGACAGGGTAAAACATGAAATGCAGCGGCTTATACTGAAGCACCCTCACGGAATTGACGGGTTCATAGACAATCAGCAGTCAGGAGAGGACATGAAGTCAGGTACCGAACTGTAAAGAAAGGGAGGGCGGCAAGGAAGGCAAAAGAAGTGAAGAGTGTGGCAGTGAAAGACCCCTTGAGCGACGATGCCATCATCTAAGATATCAGAATTTCGAAAGGCTAACTTAATTCGGCGAGGACTGTAAAACTAAGTTATCACAGCTCAGTCCGCAAGTGATCCCCGATCAGATTTCCAAGTGAAAAATGGGTCGCTAATGCGACCAAACCAATCACTAGCTGCCAACACTAGCACGAACCAGAGGAGTGATTTGGCTGAGGCATGAGATCTCGAAAGGCTAACCACTTTGGGACGCACTATTCCTTGCTCACGCAACCATCAGCCCTAACAAGGCCGAGTGGCACCACAAGATGTCATGGAGATGTCAGATATCCTGGCTTAGTATCAAGACGCTTGCATATTTACTAAAAACTTTGAGATATTGAAGGCCGATCGATCACTCAGCCTTGCCAGGGCATTCAGCCCAAGGCGGACTCGCCCCTGCCAACACACCGGCACCAGCATTTGATCAGTTTGTGTCAAGCTTAAATGTAGACCGTCGGCTTTCCACACTTCTCAATATGTTTACTCTTCAAAAGAATTTCCTTTGTGACCCAGCTGTACCATAAAGTCCTTCTCTCTACCATCCATTACTATGGAACCATCGGAAGGCAACGGGACCGAGTCGCTGATATGCGAGAAGATTGCGGAACCCATGCCCGATATTGCGGGAATTGGTGTAAGCATATGATATTTAATTGATTTACCTCCTTTGCGACCCTAGATTCGCTAACTTCCTAAATGCAAGATTCTCTTGGGGTTTAGTGTACAGGCGTTTATTTCCTTGGTCCTTGCCGTTTGGGTCTTCTTTCTTTCCAAGCTCGGGCGCATTGATGCTGCGCACGAGGAGGGTACTGCAGAATTTGAGAGCGAACAAAAGCGCCTCAGCCTTATATCAAGCATACTAATGGTTGGCAATGACGTTCAAATGCTGACAGGTAAGGGGCATGCTTTGAAGCGTAGGTCCTACTAAGCGTGCTGAAATCAATGCAGGAACTGCTCTTATCATCACAGCATATTCCTCTGGAAGTAATCTTGACCTCTATCACATGCACTTGGTCTATGACACGGTCTGCTTCGTTGGGTATGTTCTTTGACCTGCTTACCAAGGAGGACCTGCCACTTAGCCGTGACTATAGTATCTCTAACTGCGCTGCTCTGGTCTGTTACAAACTTATTCGAGCAAAACGACGCGCGCATAGTCCATCTTTATTATCGCAAGATAACCTCAAAGGCCTTGGCCGCTTACGTCACCTCACCCCTCGTTTTCGAGCTACATGTGCATACGCTGTGCTCTTCTTCATTCTCACAATTATGCTCGAGATCAGCTTGTCAAAATGGTCGCTAACTCACGAAGAGACGGGATACTGCTATAGGACCGAGGGCGTAGCTCCCTTAGGAGCCAGTCATCCGACCTCGGATCAGATCTACGTTGCCTTCACCGCGATCTGGCTTCTTGGCGTAATGTTCGCGACCATTTTCGGTAGCGTTAATTTGCGAAAACCCCTCCTTATTTTTGGTATACTACAGTTCCCCCTGCATTTGTATTTCATGATTGCATTGCGCCACGCAAATACCTCATATCTTGAGGGCGAAGAGAGTGAGGATGATTGGGATTTCGGCCAAACTACCGCAATGTTGCTCTTAGCCACCGTAATCGTTGAATTGTGCCACAAAGGTGTGCAATACTACCAGTTCAATAAGGACTTGAATAAATACGGGCCCGAACACGCAATTATCGAGGCACAAGCTCGAGAAGAGAAGGAGAAAGACGATCCAGGTCTGCAATCTGGTCCTATCGGCCTTTTGGTATCTTCTATTCTTGAGAGACGTTCACGGAGTGAGCATGAGAAACATGAGCACGATGAGCACGAAGGATATCAGATGGCTTAATTGTTATTAACGGGCAATGCGAGGCTATTGCATCGTGAGCCGTCCCATTCCAGCTCAAAAAAGTGCAATAATCTTGAGGGTTTTTATTGTATGTTATAAAAGAAAAAATAGCAAGCAAAGTGTCGAATCGCGAAGGTGTTGAGGCTGGGGAGTGGCTAAATAATTGGAGCCGCCACAACACCAAGGAAATACTCCACCGAGCTATAAAACCCGCCCCGATAGCTCTTCCTTTCCTAGAAAAATGAGGCTCTTTCAATTCTCAATTCAACAGCTCGATGTGACCAATCCAAGCAGTGCGACAGAAGATGAACGGGAAGATAACCACAGAGGAGTAGGCTAAGCTGATTAGAACTCATGATCTTTCATATTTCAACATCTTCGTTCTTAGGGACAACTCGGTCACAAGATTCCCTCGGCAAAAGCGGAATGTTGAAACCCATGTTCGCTGAGGCCACTTTTGTTAACAAATCATTTTCTCTATGCAGAAGTTAAATAGCCTTGGATCGTTCGAGCTTATCGGTGAACGGGTTGATGTGTGGTTTTCCGCCTCCCATTTCGTATCTCCCCTGTTGTTTGACCAGCACTGGCATTACGTGTCAATATTATCATGAGCTATCTGCATTGAGCGATCTTCATTTGGGACGGCACTCTGCACCATGTGCTGCAAAGGGCCAGCACAAGCCCATTACATGTACTAAAACATTCGCGGTATCCGCCGCAGCCAATTGACCGCTGTCTATTCGTAACAGGGCTTGGAATGACGATTGGATTTTGCACAGACCTACCCTCGCGGACAAAATTGCTGACAGATGTTGGTGGGCCCTTGCATATTCTACTGCAAGTTCTGCTACGGCAAACCGCATATTTCCGTATTTCCTCATGTTTTCACACGCGGATCTTCAAATATGTGGGGATTCCCGCGCGGGAGCCCACTTCCAACCGCCTTTTATCAGATTCAACGCATTCCATTGGAGGAAGCAGTCGCCGCGATACTCACAGACCCTATGCTAGCACGCATTCATATCGCCGAAGGAATGAATTCGAGCACATTGATTGGATTGGCCCAGATTTTCACTCGTGATAGAGTCATTTGTCTCAATTGCCTCGGTGAAATGGCTAGTGGAGAGCCCTCCAGGACACGGACGCGGGACGCGGGACGTGGGAGCTGTAGAGTATATAAACCCATAGAGAGCTGGGTCAAGCTCAATCCATGATGGTACCAAAGCAATTCATACCAGACGCCCATCATGAACTTCAAAATTTTCAGTGTTCTCGGCTTTTTTCTCGCGGCCATTACCGGTTCGTTGGTTTTCATCCGCTGAGCTGGCTCAACTGACCATTGATACTTAGCCCACCCTCACGAAGCCCTTGATGATAGATCAATCAGGGCCCATCATGATGTCCTTAATCGATGCGGTGCCCGTGTTGCTCAGATGAAAACAGCTCGTCGAGCTCTGCGCCGGCGAGCAGAATCCATCGACGCAGGCTCCGGAGACACAGACTACGTGATCCACGCGACGGCTCCCAAGTATAAGCAGATCAAAAATTGGACCAACATACTCACTCCAGAGACCAGCGATGGCCCTTATTTCCTACCAAGAAGCCAAACCCTCAGACAGGATATTCGCGAGGGGCAGCCCGGCGTACCTCTGTCACTTGAGATTGGGGTCATCGATGTTGATACTTGTGAGCCGCTAAATGATGTTCTAGTGGATATCTGGGTACGTTAATGACCATAAATCCCTCGACGTCTGAAATTAATTGGGACTTGAAAAAAAAAGCACTGCAACGCGACCGGATCTTACAGCTCCTTCACTGGCCTTTCGCCGAACACACAGTTTTTGGACCTGTACAGCGACCTGACCAATGGGAGTACCGTCAACCTCCACGCCGGGTTACCAGATCTCTCGGTAAGATTGGGTCGTACATGTGCTTGATGTTGCCAATCTGACAGCCTTTAGTGGTTATCTACGGACAATTCAACGTTTCTTGTGAGATGATCATGATCCAAAGATCCAATGAAGATGACTCACAAGTGTAGCGCGGCATGTGGCCAACGGATAAGGAAGGCGTTACATCTTTCACTACTGTATTCCCTGGATTTTATGTTGGTTTTCCACAAACAGTAGTTGAAGAAAATCAGCCGGGGTAGGCACACTGACAAGAGATAATAGGTTCAAAGGGCGATTCACATTCACGTTCAGGTGCACACCAACTGGACGGTTCAATCCAACGGAACACTACTCCATGGCTCCATTGTCAGTACTGGTCAAATCTTTGCTGATGAGGGTCTGTCGGAGGAGATTATGCGCCTTGAGCCATACGTCAGCCACACCGAGATTGATCGTGTGAAGAATGAAGACGATGGAATTTACACGCACGAGTCAGCCAGTAAGTGACGCCAATTTAGAGATTTACCATACCAATTGAAGAAGGCTCCAATAAGTACTAAAATTTGCTCAAAGCCGGTGCAATGACTCTCATGGACACGGAGCCTCTTGACGGGAAGGATTACGCCAAGGGGATCTTCGGATACATCACACTGGTAACATGCTTTGCCCCCCGACCACTTCAGGATTTTCTCATTAACTGATCCTAAAGGGAATACAAACGACGCAAATTCGAAATGGAAGTACAATTGATGCTCGTACGTATGATGTTTGAATAAAAGTTTGAGTATGGCTAACCAAACTCACCAGTTCCGGATGTGGATACCAAGTGAGGCATCTAGAATTGGTGGAATCCATGGTGTTAGACCCTGGAAGCGCTCTACTGCCCCTCTAGGTGTCAAAATTAGTTGGTGCGGGGTGTGATTGGGGCATGCATAGACAATTTATCAACCATGCTCAATCAGCTGCTCTAATCCATCTCGTGATTGAAATTCGCGCGAAAGCTAACCCCGCCGCGTATAGGTGGCCTGACATATAGCCCCTCTCCAAGTAAGGATGTTAGAATGAATTGGGGCTGACGAATACCCTTTACAAGCAGAATGATTTTCATGTTTGTCACTGTTGTCGTGAGCTATTGACTTCCTATTGAATGGTGTTAAGACGATGAAAGCGCAGACTACCGCGAATAGTGAACATGTAACATTACACAGCACCAGCACTGTTTTTTTTTTCCTGAAAGGAGAGATGCGTCTGAAAAATACTAACTCATTTATCCAATTTGCCTAGAGGCCAAGACCCATGCTATTTGAGTTTGGGCTTGGCGTGGGACAATTCGTAGTGCAACTCCACTCGCACTGGGACGGTATGCATCATTTCTCATAACGCATGACCTGCGGCCCGACACGGGCCGAGACGACTATTGATGGTAAAAAGAGAGTTTTTCTAGATCATGTGTCGTACGGTCTCCCGCCTTCTGCGGAGTCTCCAGGGGTAGCAGAATGCGGGGGACCGGGCGAAGGTGACGGATCGACACTCTCCAAAAAGGCGCACCAATGAACACCAATGAACACCCCCGGCCCTTAGCAGCTATGCCGTCAACCTCGGTTTCCTCATGCGCGGTGCCTGGCGGAGAGTGTCATTCCGCATCTATGGGTTCACACCAACGATTGGGCTTCCCCTCCTTTCGGGTGTATTCAATCCGACACTGCCTCGTGTTGCACCTACATTAGCTGCGACGGCATTCACGTGCCAATCGGGCATGATTGACATATAAAGACAACGACCGAATGCGGCCCATGGGTTGAGATTGCGCGAAAAAAAAAAAAGGTCTCCCCTCAAGGTTAACATCGAATAACCGTGATAAGATGACCAAGATTCTTTCCTATCTCACCACTGCGCTGGGCGTCTTGTCGCTGGGGACGGCTTCGCCAACCCCAAGGCAATCTTGGCCCAACGGCCCGTTCTTCAGCAAAGGACACCAAATTGTCGACAATTCCGGAAACAATATCAAGTATGCTGGTACCAATTGGCCCGGCCACGGAGAGGCCATGGTCCCCGAGGGTCTCCAGTTCCAGTCCATTAGCAAAATTGTATCGGACATCAAGAGCCTTGGCATGAATGTCGTTCGTCTCACTTACGCCATTGAGATGGTGGACCAAATCTATGAGAACAACGGAGTCGATGTCACCCTGCAGGCCGCCTTCACGGCAGCGCTTGGGACAACGAATGGAACCAAGATTCTGAACCAGGTGCTGGCAAACAACCCTTCATTCACGGCATCAACAACCAGACTCCAGGTACGTCGGACCTCGAAGTGTTTTTTATTTTGCACGTGTGATCCAGAAGATTAACAAAAAACAGGTTTATGACGCAATTTCAGCAGAATTGGCCAGCCAGCAGATCTACGTTCACCTCGACAACCACATTTCTCGTGGTGAGTGGTGCTGTGGTGGAGCTGACGGAAATGCTTGGTTCGGCGACACCTACTTTTCAGTCGACAATTGGCTGCGAGGCCTTGCGTACATGGCCACTCACGTAAGCCAGTTCCTCCCATTCGCATCGTCGCTGTACTGATTTTTCTTTTTTTTTTAGGGAAAATCCTGGTCTAACTTGATGTCCATGTCTCTGCGCAATGAACTGCGCGAGCCCACGAGCGGTGCCGCAACCGAGCCATACAACTGGCAGACCTGGTACACGTACGTAAAGCAGGCGGCCAATGCCATCAACAACGCCAACCCAGACACACTCATCTTCCTTTCCGGTCTCAACTACGACACCACCCTCGCGCCCGTGGTGCAAGGCACAGCCCTCACGCCCGGAACCGGCGTCTTCAACCGCGACGACTTTGTCGGGTACGGCGACAAGCTTGTGCTGGAGCTGCACAACTACTCAAACTCGGCCACCAGCTGCTCCGGCTTGGTGTCGGACATTTACCAGAAGGGCTTCCAGGCCATGAACTCGACCGACCCCGCCGCCAAGAACGTCTTCCCCGTCCTCATGACCGAGTGGGGTTTCCTCATGACGGACAGCACCTGGCAAAAGACGTACACGTCGTGCTTGGCGCAGTTCCTCCCCCAGGGAAGCGCCGGGTGGATGATTTGGGTCCAGGTTGGAAGCTACTACATCCGATCGGGAACGCAGGACTTTGACGAGACATGGGGCGTGCTGAGCCACGACTGGTCTACCTGGAGGAACTCCGAGTACGTCCAGAATTCTCTTATCCCCATGGTGGATGCAACATTGGCATAGGTTGTTTTTGTGATGTATGATGTAGAATGAATATTATGAATCTGGACGAATGATCCTCTCTCTCATCTCGTTGCTCTGATTTAATTGACAACCAATCTCGATTATGCTGTGCCAGTTCCTTACTCGGGCTTTCGGGCGTACACAACTCGCTGTCGGTAGTAGGTGTGGAACTTGCCCGAGCGAATTTCTCTTCGAAGCTGGGCACAGTACACCGACACTTCCTCCTTTGTCCATCCCAGAATCATGTTGGCCATGAACAAAACATAACCTTCGTAGTCCTGCTCCAGGGCTGCTTGAGAGAACTGACCAATCTCCTTGAGCTTCTCATCCTTGGCCCAGCCACCAATAGGTGCCTATATATTTTTTTGCCATCGGTTAGCAACCACGTTTGGCTCTCACGCAGAAAATCGAAAGGAAGAAATAAGGAAAATTCTTGCCTTGAAATTCCAGATCTGAATGTCAACAAAGCCAGCCTCTTCCATGGCCTTGCGCTGCAAATCATCGTCCAGAATGGTAAAGGTGCGGTTCAGTTTCTTGCCACCCTCGATGAAGAACTTGCCCCATTCGTTAATGGCACAGGTTTCAGTCACGGTTCCGTCGTCACTCTCCATCATAGGCGACGCTTCGTAGCTCTCTACCCAGCCACCGGGCTTGCAGACTCGGTATGCCTGCTTCATCAGATCATACCAGTCGGCAATGCTGCCGTAGAGGTAGCGCATGTGCACATAGTCGATCGAGTCAGGCTTGAATGTCCACTCCTCCATGCAGTTGTCGATTTCGCTACTCCCGTCAGCTCAATATGAGAAGAGCCGGCAGCCAGGAGTGCTTACAAAATCACGTTGGGTGGCACCCACTCGGGCTGGATGGGAGACAGGTCTGTTCCCACCACTTCGGCCTCAGGAAACTCGTCGGCGAAGTCACTAGATGAGTCTGGTCAGTAGCAGATTGGCAGGGATGACGGCAGCTCTCACATGGCCCAAATTCCTATGCGCACAAATCCGTTAGCGGTCATGTTGGGTTAGTGGGAATGAGCTTTACAAACCCGTGCCAGTTCCGATATCCAGGACTTTCTATTCCACTTGTGAGCAATTGGCATGATGCGCGGCAAAAACAAACCGACCTTGATTTTGTCCTTCTCCAGCGGGGCAAGGAAGAGCTTGCCTCCGAGACAGAGCGACAGGAGGTGGTGGCTGAACCAGTCAGCAAATTTCCGTCTCATACATATCAGGAAACTCATGCTCACTTAATGTCCATAGATTCATTGTGGTTCTCATCATTAGGTGTCCTATTGCACATAAATTCAGCATGGTGATATGAACCCCTGGGGTATGCGCGTTTGCCTTACCAGTACTGCGTGTCGCCTCTTTCCGAGTGGTAGGTTCGACCGTTAATGGTCCTGTAGCGGAGGATACTGGACGTGATAGAAGCAGTTGAGCTAATTGCATCGTCTCCTAGCGTGGAATCATTGTCGTCCTCGGGCGCATTCTCCTGATCTTGGGTTAATAACTGAGGCGCGTGCGCCGAGACATAGGACTTGCCTCTCCCAGCTGAGCCCAGTGATGAGCTGTGTGCATACCAGCCGCATTGTCGCCGTCATTTCCAGCCTCGGCAGGAGGCGATTGGGATTGGGCGGGAGGAGATGGCGACTTCTCCGCGGGTGGGGAAGCGGCCTTGGGTGGAGATGCTGCCGAGTGAGGTCAGCCGCTTAAGCTCGCTGTCAACCATGCAAAGAAGCTTCTCACTAGACATGTTGACGGCTGAATAGGGAATTTCGGTCGATTAGGTTTCAGATACAACGTCACGGAGCAGGAATTTGCGGTGACGGGCGGAAAACCTCGCACGTTCGATCATGGCAGAAGAAGCGGGGCCAACAGTTCGCAACCCTGGCATTTGGCGCAACCTTGAACGGGTCGGATGCCACGTTGACACCGCAGTAATGGAGCAATCAATTTTAACGCCTCCGAATTGGACGAGGCTAGCTCGGTCGCCCAATCGGGCCACAATGTGTTGGTGATAAGCGTAGGATCCCACCAGGATAAATACAACCCACTCCCCCATTCGCCCTTGCGGTTAATTTCCAAAGAAATCTGTGGCCTCGTGGTTAGCTTGTTAGAGTTGGTCCGAGCCACCTGTCCAAAATTTTGATTCGTTCATCGCCCGACAGATCATCTGGTCAATCTTGATGAGTTTTCGCGACTCTACATATTCCCAAGCCGTTGGAAGCAATACATAACCTCGATAAACAACTTTCCTGATGCATTCTTCAACTAAACCGTAAAATGGAGCTTTGGTCATTGTAAATACTGACCTCGGGTTGCTATGTCTATAAGATGGGTGACATGTCGGCGTCTCAATACTCGCGACAACATCGGCGCACTATTTCGCCTTGACAGTACAGAGCAGTGTCAATCGTCTTACTTGGACCAATTTTCAAGTCAAAGCAACTCCAAGATCTCTATCAATTAAATTATGTGGTCATTAGCTGCATAAATCAGTTAGAAGTGAGCCATCGTCTTACTTTGTGGTCACTGGTATCGGACACGAGATCTTCGTATGACGGAAACGAAACCCGATTTTCAAGTTGAAAACTAGTCCAGTTTTTAATAACTCAAAACCTATAATAAGTTTGCAGCCGGTCTGAAAATGACGTGTAGCTCGCATCAATTATTGAGACCAAATATTCATCTCAATAGGATACTCGCCTCTGCATCCCTGTTATTCAGAAGGCTACTGGCTATCAAGTTCGATCTCCGGTCGAACATATGTGTCTGAGAATCTGATATCCACCTGGGGGTTGTGTATGCCCTTCGCTTACCTCTATGAGCAGAACAGCACATAACTCTCACTCCGGTCGTAGCTGCGGCTTGAAGCGCCAACATACACAAACCAATTGCTCTACCCCATACTTTCTGATAATAGATCACCCCTGAAGATTCCTCTTTTCATTTTCTGGCCACAACTGGCCTCCAACATGCCAGCTTCGTTCGCCTTCAGCACCGCTATCCTCCCGCAGTCGAGAACCACATTCCTACGCGTAGTGCTGAGACCTACAATCCAGGGTCTGGTCAGTATCCACCCTGTTCGCACACTTCTTTCAATTGCCGTTCAGTTTTTGTTTCAGGGCAGCTATCTTAAACACCGCTCATTTTCACCGGCGTTCGTTCGTACTCACTAAGCTCCATCGGATGGAGAGCGCTAAGAATACCGGTTCGATGGCTGAAAAGGACTGAAATCTTACCATCGTCATCACGCATATGTTTGTATCCCAGCATCAACGCTGGAAATATTTACAGAGGGGGCTGCGGTGAAGTGTTTTGTTTGGGGGACTCGCCAGACAAATGTAGTTGGATACAAATCTCAGTTAAGGAATAATATTTCTAAACGGGTTTATTTTCTCTCTACACGATACTTCGTTTTTTCTAAGCTGGACATATTTTGAAAATTGCTGCTAGAGTTGATCAAGAGGTTGATGCCGATCGAGTTCCCTCCCTCAAAATCAACCTTGGAAACTAATTGGCTCGAAATCGGACAATAAAATGTACAAAATGTCTCTTCCTAGTTTGATATTAAATTAATTTTTGGTCATGTGCATCAACAAGTTATCTAGTCAGCCCAATTAGCCATTTTCAGTCCCTTGAGGCTTCGGCTGTACCTTGTACAGGGTAGTCGCTTTGGCTTTGATGTCATCTCGCGGCGCTAAAATAGTGGCACCAGCCAGTGTCAAACTGCCTGCGGAATGACCGGAAATGCTTGATCTTGTCTCAACCAACTTGCGCGCATGTGATATTAGACATAGCAGAGTAGTATATTCCATTATTCCATTATTCAATTCAGAATTCGGCTCGTTGTTTTTTTATTCGAGTAGAAACGCGTTCCGTGGAGTTTTCTCATGGTGTAAGCGGAGATACTGCCCTAAGTGCAATGTGACGCGACGCGACGCCGGGATGGATGAGAAACCCCAAGCTTCCATTCCTGGGCATTGATCAGTGGCGTGCTGCATCCGGAGATAGACGGGAGACATCTGATTGGGCACGTTTGGAGAACGCTAGAAAAGGATTGCCAGTTTATTGGCCGGGATGGTGCTAAAACTGGGACGCGAGATTGAGTGCGGTGATGGTTCATGCCAAAAAACAGAGTTAATTGACGTGCAATTGCGGACTCAATGGTCGATCCTTGGCTTGGCGTGCAAACTATTGATGGAAGCCGTGCAATGCGAGCGGTAGCACGACGTGATTGAGACATATCACGCGCTCTCCAAGCAAGAGAGAGACTTGTCTCTGTCTCGTATTGAAAGGGCTGCGGCCTCGGTGTGGATCGGGGTGGGCCGGAGCGGTTATTAAGCAGGCCCCTCCACTCGGTGGCATCGAACCACAAGTCTCTTATAGCTTATAGGCGCCGTGTCAGCAACCTTTCTCTCTTCTCTGGATGCAGTGTAAACCGCGCGCTCCCTAGCCCGTCTTCGCCACCAAAGAGGAAAAAGAAAGAAAGAAAGAAAATATGCGCGCAACGCTCCGTAGGTCCTGCAACGCCTGTGCAAAGGCCAAGCACGGGTGCGATCTCCGGACCCCCCGCTGCTCCCGCTGCATCAAGCGAAAAGTCAGCTGTAAATATGCAAACGAGCCCTTGACTTCGACCCCGGACTGTAAACCGTCCGCTAGCGGCCACGGCACCGCAGCTTCGGCGCCTGCGGATGAGGCAAAATCTGCACCGGCGGCACTGCAAGATTCTTCTTCGGCAAGCCTGTTGACTCTGGCAGACGCGTCCTTCGATCCCTTCGATTCCTATCCGCCCACGAGGCTTCCTCGCGCACATGCCCAGCGTCTGATACACCATTGTAACCCCACCCAGGCCAACTAATTTACATCTCCATTGGAATAGTTTTGGCTAACATTGATAGTCCTGTCTTCCATTGCGTTCCAATACTACCCTCTGGACCTCAATGCGGACTCTAATCCCTTTATCGTCTCATGGTGGCCGCTGACTCTCGCCGACCCAGCACTGTTCCACGTTTCGTTGCAAACAGCATCCCTGGATGAAGAGTTGCGCGCCCAGAAAGGGTTTCCTATATCTGAACTTCTCATGGCCGATTCCGTTTCTCTGGTTCGAAAAAAGGTCGTGGACTCGACAACGGCTTTTCGAGATGAGACTCTAAATTCTGTCGTCACCTTGGCTGCTATTGAAGTCAGTAGTTATCAACCCTTTCCTAACATTATAGGAAGCTAACATGCAATTGAATAGCACGGAAAAGGAAACATTGAAGCAAGCAAAATGCATATTGCAGGAGTCAAGCGAATGGTCAGCGTGAGGGGAGGCATTGACGAACTCAAGCGCACAAGTCCGCTGACGGCGAGAATGGTTTCTTGGTAAGATACTAACTAATCTAATATGATGAGGCCTAGCTCTAACTTTATGAATTAAGGGTCTCTATGTTGGTCACAGGAGTTCCTCAATTCCAAATCCAAGACGACTTTGGCTTCGGGAGAGGGTTAAGCCCCATCCTGCAGTGGCAGTTCGCTTCAACCAGCCCGAGTTCCCAAGACAGTGGTGTCGACAAATTTGATATTGACCCTGCCATCAAAAATATTCTGGGTCGCCTTCGCAGCATATTTCACCCACCACAATCTTCAAATCTCACCAACACCGAATTTCATGACCTCACTTGCTTTGTCGTGCACAAGCTACTGCTACTGCCGCCTTTCACCACAACGTCAAGTCGACCTGAGCTTTCCGAGTGCCTACGATATGCAATCCTTCTCTACATGCTCACCATTCACGGAACGACATATTATTCCCATATGCATCTGACCATGGCATTCGTGGGTCACCTCAAGCGCCATCTCGCAACGTTGTCTCCTCTGGATTGCGTCCATGACTCTCTGCGGATCTGGTGTCTTTCTGTTGGCATGGCAGCTGCCTTTGATCCAAGGGACGGACAATGGTTCAGGGACCAAGCTTACGTAGCCGCAGCGGCTCTTGGGCTGCGGACATGGGCACAAATCATGTCTCTGTTCGAGGGCATCCTGTGGGTGAAGTCGCCGCAGACGCAGCTCTTCCAACAACAGTGGCACCGAGTGTTGAAGCCTGGGCCAAGATGAATCGACACCAACCAAGGGCGCACGGGTCATTCTCGTTGCCGAAATGTCCGTCGTGAAACTCGGGTGGTCGCGTGGGCACAAGGGCGGGAGCATCTCTTATTCGGATCGCATCGTGATTCGGAGTCTAGACCTAATGAGGACTAGACTCCGCACACCCAAGACTCTGGGAAATATGGGGCGTCACTATGGGTCATGGCGCGACAAGTCAACTAGCCCCTGGTCGCACATCGGAGTCTAGTCCAAATCGGCTGCTGATATCTGCCTTCAATCGAGAATCCCATCATGGTGGAAGCCTCGTGCGATCTGAAAATCGGGGGGGAATTTAGGGGCATTCGCGCGTCTTCGGGACTCATCGGCAGCTGCCGTGTTCCCCCCCCAAGCAAATGGGCCCAGCCCCTACACGACACCACCCAGCACACACCAGCACACACCAGCACACACCGACCCCTTGGCTAACCGAATACGCTTGCTTGCAAATCACCCCATTCTTATAAGAAGGAAGGTCCTGCTGCTTGATGTTTGTTGATGGACCAGTCACCAAGCGTCGATTTCTACTACCATCTTTCAAGTAGAGAATCTGTGCACTATCATGGCGACGGTTGTGGACGGTGCAATTGCGCCTGCTGCAGGCAATCAATCCTCCTTCACGCCCAATGGATCCAGTATCAAGATTGATGGTCTGTTGTCGACTTATTTCCCTGAATTGAATGGATTCCAATGGGCCATCACTGGATTATTGCTATTGATTGCATACGATCAATGTATGTATTTGGAAAAGCTGGACATGACAACGGGGAACTGACATCGTGCTAGTCATGTACATCAAACAAAAGGGTTCAATAGCTGGACCTATGTTCAAGATCCCTCTTACAGGACCATTCCTGCAGGCCCTTCACCCAAAGTTTGATGCTTACTTGAAGCAGTGGGCCAGTGGCCCTCTGAGCTGCGTATCAGTCTTTCACAAGTAGGTCCCCCGAACACACCGTCAGTCAAGGGACTGGTGTTCGTACTAACCACTTCCAAGATTCGTCGTTTTGGCTTCGGACCGTGATATTGCCCACAAGGTCTTCAAGTCTCCAACCTATACGAGACCGTGTCTTGTTCCAATTGCGATTGAAATCATGCGACCAACGGCATGGGTTTTTCTCAACGGAAAGGCACACGCTGAATTTCGAAGAGGCCTGAACGGTCTATTTACTAACAAAGCGCTTGCCACGTATCTGCCGGTCCAGGAGAGAGTCTATGCCGATTACTTCAGCAGGTTCGTCGCCGCCAGCGAGGCCAACGGAAACAAGCCCGCAAAATTTATGGGATGGTTCAGAGAGATCAACTGCGCCCTCTCCTGCCGAACTTTCTTTGGAGACTACATTTCCCAAGACGCCGTTAAGAAAATCGCCGACGACTTTTACCTCGTCACAGCTGCGCTTGAACTCGTCAACGTCCCCTTCTCCATTCACGTCCCATACACCAAGTGCTGGCGGGGCAAGCGCATCGCAGATGCTGTCCTGGCCGAGTTTGCAAGGTGCGCGGCTGCTTGCAAGGCCAACATGGCCACGGGCGCCAAGCCAACGTGCATCGTAGACCAGTGGGTTCTGCACATGATGGAGTCCAAGAAGTACCGCGATAGAATCGCCGCGGGCGAGGTGGGAATCGAGAAGCCCACCAACCTAATCCGCGAATTCACCGACGAGGAAATCGGACAAACAATGTTCACCTTCCTCTTTGCGTCACAGGATGCCTCCAGCAGTGCCACCACGTGGCTCTTCCAGATCCTCGCTCAGAGACCCGACGTCATGGAGCGCCTTCGGGAAGAGAACCTTGCCGTGAGAAATGGCGATCGCAACCGTCCGTTTGAGCTGGAAATGTTTGACTCGATCACCTACACCAACGCCGTCATCAAGGAGCTGCTTCGCCACCGCCCACCCGTCATTTTCGTACCCTACCTCGCCCTCAAGGAATTTCCAGTCACGCCCAACTATACCGTGCCAAAGGGTGCCATGATTGTCCCCTCGTGCTACCCAGCTCTTCACGACCCCGAGGCCTACCCCAACCCGGACATGTTTGACCCGGAGCGATGGATTACTGGAGATGCCGAGTCCAAGACAAAGAACTGGCTCGTTTTTGGCACTGGCGCGCACGATTGCCTTGCTCGAAAATATGTGCCGCTTACTATGGCCGCCATGATTGGAAAGGCGGCATTGGAGCTCGACTGGGTGCACCACGCTACGAGCCGCTCGGAGGAGATTCGAGTGTTTGCTACATTGTTCCCCATGGTAATTTTTGAATCATTCTATTAATTGAGATGTACTTGCTAACCGTTGTTCCAGGATGAATGCCCGCTTGTTTTCTCAAAGCGTGAATAGAGAGGACTGGGCTGTCCAGGTTGAATGGAGTGCTATGAAGCGTCACATTAAAGTTGTCAGCGGAAATTGACGACCGGGATATTACATAATAATATAAGTTTATTTGCATTTAAATTCTCAGTTTGGTCTAGTCTATATCCAGACCAATTCGATGGCCTCTTGGCCTTGCCATCCCTCATCTTGACTGCGGCTGTGTTTTTAACGTGATAACCTCTGAACCTTTGTAGCCTTGTGATGTAGTAATCAAATAGCCTTGGTAACTATACCGAGTAGACTATTCAACACACTAAACCCTGCTTGTTGTTGGTACAAGTAGCTTGGTATTGAAGTAGCTTGGGCTTCAGAGGTTTCCGCACACGTTACACCATGCGCTTCGGTACTGGCGGCCGGTAAAAGTGTGCTTGCGCGATCCGACTTGACATGATGTAAGAAGAGCTGATGTTGAAGGTGACTATTCTTATAGTATATTTGCCCCATGTGACTTCACTCGGTTTCTTTGGACTGTCGACATCTCGGGTCGGGCTCGCTTCGCGCATGGTTATGATAAGGGCGTTCCTCGTATCTGAGTTGCGAAGTGTTGAGAAAGAATTTGAATGCTGTATTATTCGTCGGATGGAGTCGTTGGATTTGCGTAGATAAAAAAAGAAGCCGTTTAAGAGTTGGTATATTTACTTTTCGGTAACACGAACCATGGTGTGCGCTTCAGCACCCTGCACGCCTCCAAAGTCCCCAGGGTATCCAGGATATGCATCATTATTGTTTCCGTATTGACTGCGCACTCGACCTCCCCCTGCAGCTGAAAAGATTGTGGTGTTAAACGTGGTGAGAGCGTATGATTGTGAAGGTGGCTGGGGATCCTTTTGCAAGTGTTCTTGGGAGTCATCGCGCATGATGCTTTCCATTCCATACCCATCCTCGGCCAACCTATTGTAGGACCTGCTATTCGTCGTCGATGATTTTCCGTTTTTTGATGCACTCGTGATTTCGTAAGTGTCACCGATGGTTGGGTAAGATCTAGTCGTGGTGACTGGCATGCCAAGACGTTTCTTGATGCTCCGAATTACTCCACAGTCCTTCAGGATTTTCGGGACGGAAGGAATACACAAGACGAAAAAGCCACATGAAGTTTCGGATAATGCCCAGAACAATAGTGATGCAAGCGTGTATGTGCCGTCGTCGGAGTCTTTGCTCCTTATCGTAACGGTCATTCTAGCAGCAGCGGAGACACAGGCACTTTGGCCGAGAACTCAATGTTAGTCACTGCAACATGTGCAGGTGGAGAAGGAAGTGAGGGACTGAAGAACATACATTAAGCCCAAGCTGAAGACAATGGAAACTCCGAATCGCTTTCGTGGTGTCATGTTGAGGCGCCAAATCGTTTGCTGAGGTAAGAGAAATATAGCAAGATCACCTGCAAAATTAATGGCCGCCACTGTTACTTGGATGGCGTATATGTTCCAGCACAGTTGGGACATGCCAGATATGACACAGTGGGTATTCAACGCGATCATGATGACAACACTTGCAAATATCTGGGTGATCATGACCACGATGGCGATCCAGAAAAAAACACTTTTGACAAGGCTGCCGGCAATAAAGATGCGGCACCATTCCACGAGAATAGCGGCTTTTAGTGAAGGCAGAACCACAGCAAAGCACATGCCAAAAATGACCATCCACTGTTGCCGGTTAGTGGATGTCGACATTTCGTACGGCGACTTACATGTTGGGCTTGTAGTAGGTCTCGATAGTACATATCCCATTGATGCACATAGTATCCTGGGGTGCCTCTGAATCTGATCATTGCGTACACACACCCCCAGAAGCCACCCTTTGTTGAATTAGATATTAGGAAATCATTTTAATTGTTTGTGGAAAAGGCATACATATGCGATGATGGTAAGTGCTAAATTGGTCATGAATTAACGACTGTCTTGCAAGTATATCAACTTGGTGTGGGAAGAAAAAGGGATAAGACACGGGGAACAAAAAGAAAAACAGGCTCATAACACACCTTCCTCAGTCTGAAATTTTCGTAGCAAACCCAATCTGCTGTAAAGACGTATAAAAATGCAGATGGTCGAAAAAGCCGAGCACGCAATTATGACACCGGTAGCGAGGTCGTTTTGATTACCAGGATTGTCGAAATTTGCTGTTTTGCCCTCTGGCGGCGAGAGGGCTGGCGAGTCGAGATCCATTCCGCTCAGAGTGCCGCTGCGGCCGCCTCTTTGGGAGGCGTATATTTGTGGTCCCCTATGAACGTGGATTGACTTGACAATCACGTTGACAACTGCACCTGAAAGTGGGAACGTGGAGTTTTTATTCCACGGCAGTTGGTGCCGCGGGGGGGTATGAAAGTGTATTTCCCACTCGGTGTCGAGGGTCCACGACTCGCAGAAACTTGAAACAGGCTGGAGGGGAACTAGTCCCGGGGTACGTATGCCCCTGTATACATGCCATGTTATATGAACCCAGTCATATAGCCGAGAAGGCACCGTATAATATCGTACGGCTTTTTATTGGACGGCACAGCATTTTCATCGTTTTGCCTATCCTGCCAGACGTCAATACGAAGGTGTGAGTTCATGCCATCACAGAATACATTTTCGATTGCTGCCCTCGTTTGTGGGGTATGATTTGTACTTGATTCCATTGCATCCAAGCACACGAAAAATCCCGTAATGAGCTAAATACTATAACTGGGTGGCCGGATGATGCCAAGTTCCTGCCGTTTGTGGCGTCACCACCCAGCTAGACAACCTCCCAAAAGTGATCGACGCAATCAATCGGCTTTCCGAAACTTAGTTTGTTAGTTTGCACCCAAGACTTTAGCAAAGAGACCAATGAAATGGGACGGTCAGAAAAATGAGCCCCTCCAGCATCCTGCCAACCCAGTCTCCGTGGAAAGTCCCCTATTCGTATAGATTAGTCAAAATCTTCCGCCCGAGGGGAGTGCCCGTGCAACAAGGATGTCCCCATGAATCAGCGCCGAAATTATTCTGCAGGTCCGTGAACTACCTTCGGCAGGCAAGTTCTTTGTAGGGCTAAATTCCGGTGTGATAAAGCCGACCGATCCGGATTTGGACTATTTAGTCGAATTGCCTATTCTAGCCGCATTGCAAAGAATCCTGCAGATATCGTGTGGTGTGGATTGTTGCGAGGAATGCAGTTTAGCAACCAGCCACTATTTTGGCACTTGAGTTTGAAGTATCTCACGAGTAGAACAAGATGGAAGATGCCGAGAAACTGAGCAGAGCATAATGCCAAGAGATTCACCTACACTTCGAACAGAACTAAGGCTTTTAATTAAAGTGTTATAGCTCACGAAGCCTCCCAAAACGGCCAGATGAAACTGGGGCGTGGTGTTCTTGGCCTCATTCTTCAGACCGAAAGCAATGCCCGGGGGTATTGATGCCAAAACAGAGGTCCATCCCCAGTGGAGATGAGCTTCCTGCAAGGTACAGGAGCGGACGTGCCGACTTATATATGTCATTGCTCGGGGACCATTCAGGTACCATTCGGGGACCTGTCGGGGACCTGTCGGGGACCCACTTCGGCGACTCAACTTCACTAGTTCCCTCGTCGCTGGTGGGAGTATTTGCGCGACAGAGAATATGACTTTGCCGGGAACCAGCTATTAGTTCTAGTTTTCTTTAAATAGCTGGATAGCATTCGATGCTGTGACTACCATCTCTATTGCTTCCCCCATTGCTTCTCCCATGACTATGTCGTTGTTGGCTTTGGCTGCATCTTGTGTCGCCAGTGTGCATCCGGCCGCTACGGGATGCTCCCCTGCAAGCCTTTAGGTTTTTACTAACGAGAAATTAATTTCTCTTGCTACCGAATCGGGGCAAGTGATGTGAAATGGTGCCTGATTCACATTGCTACCGCGTAAGTAGCCGAGAATCTCCGGATGCACGTAACTTGCCGCTATCCCGCCAAGGTCCCGCTTACATCAAAGTGGACCATCTGATGAATTTGATCTGAGCACCAACTCCCCGAGCAAGCGCCGGGAGACTCCCCGATCAAGGACAGCAGGAATCGGCAGCCATCAAACTGAAGTGTGCATGAACTGCCATTCGGTGAAAAGGGGCCGTCGTTACACAGACGGTCTGCCCCCGCACCCTAAACTTTACCTGGCCTAGCGCTGCCCGGCTCACGACGCGAGACCGAGCTGGCGGTCTGATCGCGGCTCACCCAGTCATGGGCTGTTGGCCGACTGTGGGAGCAGGTGAATGGAAGATTTCAATCTCATATGAATCATTGTAATCTAATTATATCATTGACGACAGACTAGGATCTGTAGATATAGATAGGAATGGGGAGATACGTCCGTGTACGCTAACTGCAACGTACCCATCAATCGATGTCAAAGACAATGGACAATCTTTTGTTTTTCTGTGGGTGCCCCACAAGGGTTCGCAGCATATCGAGGAACCTGCCGAAAAACGCGCAGTGCCCGTTTCCAACAAGTGTATAACTTTATTTAGTATTTATTGTCAACGGCGAAACGGTCCGATGTGGCGGCGATTGATCTAGGAGAAGACGGAGTAACACAATGGATGCATCGTGTTTCTCACCAGTCTCCCCTCCTTCCAAAATCACACGTTGGACTTTCTTTGGACTGGGTGCAGTTTGACTCTCAATTGGCCCTTGTCCCAAAGCAGATACGCATTTTGATCGTTCCAATTCTTGCTTTCGGGCATCATTTCCAGGTCAAAGTTCCATAGAACTCGCGCTAGAATAACTCGCATCTCGGCGTAGGCAAGGCTAGATGACAATGACACTTTAGAAACGATCAAGTAGTATAACAAAGGGGCATGGCCAACGTACTTTTTGCCGATGCAGTTTCGAGGCCCAGCAGAAAATGGATTCAGCACTTCCCTCGCATCATTGGCGTATCGGGCATCGCCGAGCCACCGCTCCGGAATGAAGCTTTCAGGTTCAACCCAGTTTTGTGCGGAATGGTAAGCTGCCAGATGTGGGACGGAAACAGACGTCTAAAAAGCTATCAACCAACTTGTTCGTAACCTGTGTAAGTAGAGACTTACGTTTTCTGGTACCCAGTAGTTCTCAATCATATCACCACCTTTCGGAACTAGTCTTGGCAGTCCAATTGGCACCGGCGGATCTATCATCATTTTAGTTTTCCCCCCATGCAAATGAGTACCGAGGCCACATACACATGCGGAGGCTTTCATCCAAGACTGCAAGCATATAACGCAGATTGTTGACACTTGTCAATGTAATCTCATCTTCAGACTTGAAAGAGGACCGTATTTCCTGAACTAGCTTGTCATAAACGGTTCGATTAGTCAAAATGTTGAATGTGGTCCCGCTAAGCTGAGTGGCTGTGGTCTCGCTTCCGGCAATAATCAAGGTGTTAGCAGTTTCGATGATTTCGGCAATAGTCATGCCTTTCTCATCATTGTTGCGGAGGATAGCCGTCATGAAGTCTTTTCGACTGTTATTCTCGTCTTGAATTCGCCGCATAACTGTTACCTCGCTCAGTTTCCGATGCTCCATCATGTTGTGCTGTACGTGTTTCGGGATCAAGAGGCTCAAGAAAGATTTTATAACTGGTATCCGTTTCGAGATTTGAGTAAATGTCGCATGCTGGATCGCATCAAAAATCATGGCGACCCATGGGTGGTATCCTCCACTTTCCAGGCAGCCGAATGGTTGGCCGAAAGCCAGATCGCCTATCAAATCAAATGTTGTAAAGTTGTACCAACGAACGATGTCGACGATTTCCCCCTTCTCGGAGATTTGGGTCAGTTTGGAAATGAGAAGATCAATATACTGAATGATGATGTCTTCTTGATCGCGCAGTGCCTTCTCAGAGAAGGCGTGCGACAAAAGACGGCGCATCCGTTTATGGTCTGCGTCATTCGAAGTGATGATGCTTGCTGTCTTCGATTGATCACGATAAACCCGTCGGTCCTTGTCATAAGAAAGTTCTCCGGCTCGCTTGTGACCGTAAATTCGTTTCCACGCACCAGGCTTGATGAAAGAAACGTCGTATGGTCCAAACCGCACCACAGGACCATATTTATCATGAAGCGTCTTTAGCCTGCGAGACCACTGTCCAGTAGCAAGATAATAGAGATAGAAAATATCCGAATATGCGTACAGCCTTGGGCCTGGGATCTTTGCAAGTGGATGAAAGAATGCGTGGTATATCCCTTGGACAAGACGCAAAAAAACAAGCTACATTGAGAGCGTAAGCAATTGTACCTGCGGGCCACCCATAATCCTTAGAGGGCATATGGATTTACAGCAACTCACCAAAAGAAATGTTGCGCCGATAGCAACGTAGCCTATTGGCAAAGACAACATTTTGTTGCCGAATGATTGCGTCGACACGAAACGAGTTGGTAAGGATTTTGGCACGCGAAACTTATGAGAGAATGTAAGCGATGACCAGGTGACTGCAGGCTGATGGCTATTCCAAAGGGCCGTCTCTATCAATATATACTCCCAATGTGCAATTCCCACGGTGGGAGTAGATGTTGCAAACAGTTCTATACACGTGATCAAGGACGTAACGCCGGGTATATGATGATGATGATCTGCAATGCAACCAAACGGAGACGGACCCGAGAGAATACCGAAGCGAGCACGATATTAGCGGGGAGCGGCCCGCAGCGGTAAAAAAGCTGCATTAGTTATTGTCCGCACCTACATACATGTTTGTCTCCCTTGCTCCAATTAACTGATCACTATGAAAGGTCTTACCCCATACCCACCTCAGAAAGTCAAAATTTTGCCATGAAATATTCCGATCTACGCGTATATGTTGTCACACTCAAAGACTTGGAGCGTAGTCCCTCTAGTCGTTGCCCTCTAGTCGTTGCCCTCTCAGCCCAGATGCTGTTATCCCTCTCTGGGTTTGAAGAGTAGACACTGCAGTGGGCACAGTATGAAATTCTCCCATGTGGTCTTTATGAAAACATTAGCCCGGTTTTCATTTGGGGTGGTGTTTCAGTGAGCATGCAAACGCAGCTTAGCATTGTACATGATAGGATAGGTCATGGGGACTGACACGCGTAGGAGGGGACTCTACGATTCATGATGCCTGCACTGATTCAAAAACGAGATGAATTGCACAAATATGCGGAGTCCGGAGCTAGAGAAGCTTCTGTTCCTAACTCCAGCGAATCGTTTGTTTCAATTCTCATAGAAAAGTGCAAAGTCCGCGGAGCAAGGCGTTTATCCGCGGAATAGAGCTTTTGTCCGCGGAGTTCTGGCTGCCAAGAGTGTGGGCGGAAAGCTAATTCCGGAGACAAAAAATGCGAAAACTGAAAATAAATTGACGGAAAACCTTCTATTGGGCGATTTTCGGGAAGAACTAGCATTCCGCATAGACATCCTGTGTCATGGCTTTGATAGATTCCATGCGTGATTCGCAGGCTCGACACTGGTATCCCTTTGATAAGCCTCCAGTTGCGTACCCCGCCCCACATGACCCCAGCAAAAGCAGTGTGACCTTGAGTGACATCAATGACTGTTGTAGTTATGATATCGTTGTTAACAGTGCAATGTAGTGTTATGTAAATCGGTCAATCATTGGGACTTGTGGTATCACCAAAATTAGGAGGAAAATGATGTACCTTCGATTCCTTCCACTCTAACTGGCTCTATCCCCTGCCCGTAACCCAGTTGGAGCCTTAACGCAGGGAAAGGGATAGTGTTTGTTAAATGGGCCCTGTCATTCAAAAGAAAGTCCGGTGAGCTATTAAGAGTAAACAATTGCCGAGGCCGGGTTCTTTGTGAGTCCGGTACTAGAGAGTGCACGTCTGTGCAACACCTTGAATGAAAGCACAGCACTTCGTTTGTGTACAACTTGTTCCGAACACGCGCAGGTTCCGTATTGGGCGATATCGGGGGCGACTTGATCCATAGCAGATAATGCAAAGTGTCACCGAAGAATCTCTTCTCTTAATTTGGCTGTTGCTAGTATGTGTTTTGTAACACTACTTCATCCAGGGTAGGTGGAGGGCTAAGCATCTAAAGTCATGGAGGCAAATCACGGAAGAGCTAGAAAAAAAAATAACAAACATCGCCTTTCACGTTGCGGATACCGCGGAGAGTGTCTGGTGTTCCCCTTTTGCTCATTTCGTAGCGCTGATACACACAAGACCTCGATGCTTGGGGCCCATTCTAACAAAATTGATCTTGCGGTAATCGTGAGAGTCAGTTAATGTACCCACAACAGCCCTCCATGAAGTGGACATTTACAACGGCATTTCGGATTGTGTGACGTAGAGTCCAAGCTTGGGGCCGTTTGCAGGCCCTGCGTCACCTGACAACAACACCATTTATGGCGCATTCATTTGTTGAGATTTTCTGAACCATTGTTGCGGCCAAAAATCCATATTGGCTTCAATAGTTGATCAATAGCTTGAAGAATTGGCAGCTGAATGCACGTTGTGCGTTGACCCGCATCCATCTTGACTCGGCACTTTTGGCGGGAATCTGGCATCGGCTAAATGCCAGCCCCATCGCGAGCCAATCAACATGGAGGCGCACCAATAGTCCCGGACCCTCACAGATCCCAACATGGCTTAATCGCAATAGAGGTTGATCAATAGTCTTGGAGCCAATGTAAGCGATGTTATTAGTTTCTTCAAAATTTATGCCGCCATCCTCTTGTCAAGAAAGTCGGGCTGAGACGACATCATAGCAAAGGCATGTTATAAAAACGGAAGATCATGTCCAAGAAATGTAGAATTCCCAAGCCACGAGCGACAGCAACTGCAACTGTACAAGGAAAAGCATCAGCCGATCTTCAGCTGTAACAATGCGATTTTCGCTGCACCAGTTTGCCCTTCTGGGCCTCACCGCCGTGAGCCAAGTCAACGCTTCACCAGTCAACTCGATTTCGAAGCTGCAATGTCTTGGTGTGGAAGTTGTTGCCAAGGCCTTGGCCGGATACACGTCCGCGACACCGTTTTGCTCTTCCTTCCTGCACATCCCGACAATCACGAGCACGGCAACGGCAACGAGCTCAGTGACTACCACATTCACGACGACCACCACAACTGGCACCGACACCATTACTGTTGCCACTGTCACGAGCACCGAAACTGAGTGAGTTCCCCGCCGATGCACGGTCGCTAAAGGTACTGATACTGCTTCAGGTCAACTACTGTCACGACTTGCATCCTGTCTTCCAACAAGAAGCGAGACATCCAAAACATCCCTGCTGTCCTGTCGGCGTTTGCCACCAAGCAGATTTCAACCGCATGCAGCTGCTTGTCGATCCCCACCCCGAGCACAACGGTAACCACCACTGTAACAACAACGCAGACTGCTACCAGCGTTGTCGATGTTGCCGCCTTGACCGATGTCACAGCCACAACCACCGTTACCGTTACATCTACGTCCACCGAAATTGTCTGCCCTACCCCCAGCCAGTGCGACAACCAAGGTCTCCAGTTTGCCGAGTACACCAACAGCCAGGGCAACAACAACGACCGCACATACAGCCAGTTTGACCCAACCGTCTACAAGACCAAAACCCCCAACTACTCTGGCGTCACGTCCACGGCTGGCGGCATTAGCTACGCTGGGGGTAAAACGATTAGCGTGTATGGAACAAGCTACCAGTTTACCAGCGACTACTTTGTCTTGGACCACCGCGGCTACCTGTTTGCCGCTCTGAATGGAACCTACAAGATCACGGTCTCCAGTGTCGATGATGCCGCATTCTTCTGGTTGGGTTCTGATGCCTACTCGGGATGGACCCGGTCCAATGCCGATGCTTCCATTATTTACAACGGCGGACCGGGTAGCGGTAGTGCAACTGTCGACCTCGTGGAAGGCGAATATCTGCCAATTCGCATCATGTTTGCTCAGGCTCAGGGCAATGCAATCTTCCAGGTTTCTATTTCCGCTCCTGATGGCACGGTATTCTTGAGCTCCATCACCGAGGACTCTCCTTACCTCATTCAGTTTTCTTGTGACGGTGCCACTGCTCCAGAATATGCAGCTTGGGGGCAGGAATCGTGAGCAAAAAGTGCAGCTGCTTGATGGTATCAGTCGCAACTTAAAAAAACTTGATGGATTGCTTTATCTATCCTTCCGATTGACGTTTTACATTGCTATTTATCGTCAATAACAATCATGGCCAGAATAATCTCGGTTGGTGGTGAGGTATTGAGCCTTGGCATAACCATAGTCTACGTGGGGATTTAGTGCCAATTTTGGAGTTTATTGATTCAATTAATTACCCTGTTCTCGTACATGATATATGGTTCCAGCAAGTGCAAAATTTCTTGGTTAATAAGTGACAGAACTAATATCCCAAGAGATGGCATGGTCGACTGATGGCATTGCATAGTGTCAGTGAGCTTTTTTTGTCCTCATAAACGGCCTTCACTAACAACTTCAAAAGAAATAGGAGGTAATAATTCTAGTAAAAAACAATGGCTTTTGTCTATTTCAGTCTTCTGAGCTTTGGTTAACTCGATTGTCAGTCAGTAGTAGGTTGACTATTGCCCCTGCTCCTTTCTCTCTTGCCCACGATAGCGGTGTACGTCCATTCACATCTGGTATGTTGGGATCAATCCTGTCATCCTCGAGTAGTAGTTCCACCACAGCCTCAAATCGCCCCTGTGCTGCTAGTGAGAGTGGTGTATATCCTTCACGCGATGTTGAATTAATATCTATATCAGCTTCAAGAAGGGTTTTAATAGAAGCTTCATGCCCATATCTTGCTGCATGATGTAGTGGCGTCCATCCTTCATTATCTCTTGTGTTGATATCTGCATTAGCCCCAAGAAGAGCTTTAATAGAAACTTCATACCCATTATTTGCTGCATCATGTAGTGGTGTCCATCCATTATTATCACTTAAGTTAACATCTGCATTAGCCCCAAGAAGAGCTTTAATAGAGGCTTCTTGCCCATATCTTGCTGTAGTACGTAGTGGCGTCCATCCATAATTGTTTCTTGTGTTGATATCTGCACAGGCCCTAAGAAGAGCTTTAATAGAAGCTTCATGTCCATGCCTTGCTGCATCATGTAGTGGCGTCCATCCATCATTATCGCTTAGGTTGACATCTGCGCCAGCCCCAAGAAGAGCTTTAATAGAAGCTTCATGTCCATACCTTGCTGCAATACGTAGTGGCGTCCATCCATAATTATCACTTAAGTTAACATCTGCATTAGCCCTAAGAAGAACTTTAATAGAAGCTTCATGTCCATGCCTTGCTGCATCGTATAGTGGCGTACATCTATTCTTATCGCTTAGGTTGACATCTGCGCCAGCCCGAAGAAGCATTTCAATGACAGCCTCGCGCCCCCCTCGTGCCGCAGAGTGCAGCGAGGTGGTTCCAAATCTATCCTTTGAATTCGCATTCACCCTAGACTCAAGAAGGGTTTTAACGATAGCCTCGTTTCCAATTGATGCCGCATCAATTATCATACTCCTCTTGCTCTCACCTGTAGTTGAATCCAACTCCGCACCTAATCTTCCTGTCACGCAGAGAAAATTAGCCAAGAGCTTATCATGGGCTTTGAGAATGTGAAATAGAAGGCCATTTTTGAGAGAGAAGACGAAGTCGCGACTAAAGTAGGTTTCGCCATTGATTTCATTTTGGGGTAGTTCTTTCAAAAAATCGTGGACAGCTGCCTCTGGTGGATACGTTCGGACCTCAGCTTCTAACAATGCCATTACTGCGTCATTGCTCCCAGTGGCTCTAGCCGCGAAAATTGGTGGACCAAACCATTCATCTTCAACATCAAAACATGAATTTGTATGGGGCAAATTTTTGATAAGATGGACCAGGTTCCTTTCTCCAAATACGTAAAGCAAGCTGACGGAACCTTTGTAGCGCCGAATGGTATATCTTTCAAGGGCATTATTAATAAGAATCCACTTCTGCAAAGGGAAGCCGAAGATAAAATCGCGTTGTTCCATCCTCATTTCTTGGGCGCTATTGGAATGGTGGAAAACATGGAGGCTAGCATACTCAAGAAATGGAAAAATAGAAACAAGCTTGTTGCGCAACTTTGTCATCTTGATAACTTCCAGCGAACGATTTGGTATATCGACGTACTGGGTGATTGGAGCATTTAGCTGAGCCAAACAACAATCTCTCAAAATCTCGTGGCTGTGGCCCGCAAAGCTTCCAGATCTCTGCGACCATTGGACTTCGTACTTGGCAAACAAGAAATCTCGAACTGATTCGTGTATAAACTGAACTTCAGCAGCCTTGTTGCGTGTAACTTCAGCCAACCCTTTAGATGAGCTTTCCAAAAATGCTTTCATATGATCATGTGTCACATCTTCTTGCTCCCAATATGTTGAGCAATCTTTATCAAGGCCTAGTTGGATGGCAAAGTACAGCTCCTCTGGCCTAAGGGGACGAGTTGCGAACATGATCCATTTGAGGCAAATGTCCAGCTGATTCAGGTTATCTCCGTCTCTTGTAATTATCATTTCGAACAAGTTATGAAGTTCTTCTGGAATCTCTTTGAGGCGCTTTCGCATTTGATCTATGCGTCTGATAGGATACTCAGAGTTCAAAATACCAATGACTAAAACAACCCAAAGGAATATTCCGCATGACTTATTCAAAATTTCTAGTTGGACTAATTCGGCTTGTTTTGTCTTGGGAAGCATGAGTTTTGACCTGATGTAATGTTGAATGTCGTGTCTATGACCTTCCTCTCCTTCTAAGATTAGCTCAACACCATCCTTGATTCCGATATAGGGATAGTGTCGACTAGAGAAGCAAATCTGTAGTGTGGCGGTGAAACTGCATAGCTCCTCAAGGAAGGTGATCATATCTTTGGCTTGTTTGTCCTCACACTCGTCAAGAGCATCGATGAATATCATCAAAGACCTATCCCTAAGCTTCCGGGTGGCGTGCATCAATGTCTGCTTTAATGCTTCCTCTGACCATCCACTTTCTTGAATCACGCTAGCACCATCTGTAGTAATCCACTCTAGACTTTCCCGGAGATCTGGTAATCTTTGGAACAGTTGATGAAGCAGAGCTCGGTAAAGGCCTGTCGTGGACTTTTCCTCAACCGTGCCTCGTGCAAGAAAGAAAAAGGACAGGACAACCTTCTCACTTTTGTGGCTTGCTTTAGACTTTGCTTCACTAAACAAAAGCTTCATCAGAGTGGACTTTCCAGTTCCCGGCTTCCCCTTTATCCACAGAAAGCCGCTGTTTTCAGGGAACTGAGTGTTGTTGTACCAATCGGTATATTGAGATTTATCCATGAACCAGCGGCATGTGTTGCCTTGAGCGGGTCTTAAATTTGTGAATCTCTCGTCAATCTTGGAGAAATAAAGAAGCTCTAGCAATTCTTTTTTCGTAGTGGTATTAATTGAATCTGTTTTCGTCCCCACATGATTGACATGCGAAGATGGCATATCATTGGTGCATCTGCCTGTGTCATTTTCAGGATGTTCCGATCTTCTTCCATCGGGGGATTCGGACATCAGACAGTACATCCCAGACGGAAGATACCTTGGCCGTTTTGATGCCGGGAGAGGGTTGATTGAGGAAGCATCGTAAGCTTCTGTAATAGTCCCGAACGGCGTTCTTCTTCTCAACTGGCAATCGGAGTTGACTTGCCCAGATGAGATAGATGGACTGTGTGCCTGTGAAGTTTCATTCGTATGCGGGATGCCGGTTTGGTCGTACCTTTCTAAGAGGGCTTTCATGGTTGATGCGGCTGTCGCGGCTGCGAAATCCTGCCACTTGTTGTTCTTGTGACTATCCGCATAGTCGCAAACCCCTTTAACAATAACACAGGGTAATTCATCCCAAATTCCTGCACCCTCCATTTCGAATGCTAGAATTCCCGTCCTTTGAGCGATTTTGTCACGATCCTCGCCAGACTTCAACACCGTGTCACCAGAACCAATCCGACCGACAAATATGGAGGGAGCCTGGGCATCCTTAATATTTCCTTCGCCCTCTAGGCGCTTCTTTGTATCGAGCCGCGATCGAGCTACAGAATGCTGGCCACAGCATCCTACCTCATCGCATGACAATTGGCGGGACTCTTCACAAACAGAATCCGGACCATTATGGCAATATGCGCATGACCATCGTGGAGAAATATGATGCTTGTGGCGAAGGTTTGGCGGGAAAAGCCTGTCGTGAATAGTTCCAGGATAATGGTAATTTGCGCTTCGGCGTTTCCGGGCCGCTTCGGTTTGGATACATTCAAGAAAACATAAGGCTCGTTGCTCAAGTTGGTCGAGTGCCGCAGCCGTTTTAAAAAGGTTAACTAGATTCCGAATGTCCTTTGGGGGTCTACCATGACTATCTTCGATATTGTTCTTCATTTCAAAGTCGTCTGAATAGAGTTTACCATAGTCGTATTGGATCACAGTTTCGCTAATCACGACATCACCTAGGAGAATCTCTCTGTTAGTTCCCACGTTGGGAACGCCACCACAGATTCCAGTCAGCAGCGCGAGCTTTAATCGTGGAAAGCTTAGTCGAATGGTTGCTGCTGTGCCAGACGCGCCAACTTTGCCCATATTGGGAAGCAAGACCATCACCACATCAAAAACCCCCATTCTCCCTGTGGAATACGTATTAGGGTCACCCACGGCCTTGCCATATTGACGGCCATCCCGGTCCCAGGAGTGATCGAGAAGAAGCGAAACAGCATCGTACTCGGTCGGCAACGCACAAATGATCGCGATTTCGAATCCATCTCGGTCGGTAGGAGGGAACGCCATCGGGATCGGAGAAGCCTAGACGAAACACATCAGATTAGATAAAAATTTCGTCGACGCATAGCCCAACACGACCCACTAGGCGGACCAGTCTACTGGATTGATGGAATAAACACGGGAGATGTTGAGTAGGCCATGTTCGTGGTAGCGGGCTGGCTGGTAGTGCGCCTTCAAGTTAGCCTAGCTCACGTGACTGGGTGTCAACCAATCAGCCGCCTTTAGCTGCATCGCAAAATCTGCTTCACATGCGCTTGACATGGCCATAGGCAGCTCAGGGGTCTATATTGGCGACCTCATTGGGGACAGTCCATTTTTATCGGGCTATGAATGAACCAAGCCTTCCGTGAAGGGCCAAGAACTTGCTTGGCACGCACTGCTTCTCATCAACCTTGAAAATAGCCTCGAATACCAAAGATTGTGAGGGTCTTTTAGGTACCAATATAAACTGTGTGGTATATTGGTTTACTAAGCTGAGACAGGCTGGGTTCAAAAAAAGACAAGTGAGAATTTCAATCGGAAAACTCGTGTTCATTGAATACTTTACTGATGGACTATCAAATGGATCCACCCAAGCAGGACAAGGCCCACCACCACAGGTTGAGAAAGGCAAAAATAAATGGACCTCACAATGGCAAAAAAACATACAACAGCGAGGATTCCCCGGTCGTCACCGACCCGAGTACTAATTCACCGCTTCTCAGCTTGACTATGGGAGAGCGGACGGGATCACGTACTTTCTGAGAGCTATGGTCGCATGTGCTGAACGGTTCATCACGATCAGTTTATGGATCAAGAGAAACGCAGGGAGTATCGTTGGCCTAAACTCATGCGCGAACTTAATCTTGAAGCATGTGCCAGTCTTTGAGTTTCCTTTTTAGTCTGTGAGCTTGGATGGGGAAATCTAAATCGCACAAGATGTCTTGGACTTCATGTGCCCAGAAGATGGCAAGGCTCCGCCAACAGTGCGCTCCCAACACGCGCTGGAGCTGTATGACGCCCTCGTCGATTTGAAGCTTTCCTTGCCATGCCCTAATATATTCGAACAGGCAATCTTGCCTTCTGCAATCCCGCTGAAGTAATCACACCACTCGCAATACTTAATCATGTAGTATAGGGAAATCTGAATGGAATTCCCATCGTGCATTATCTGAAAATACTAGTTACCATCATCTTGCGCTCTTTCTTCGACATGACTAAAGAGCATTTTGGCAGGGTGGATCTCCGACAAAGATGCCTCATACACGAGCTTAGTCTCATATTTGTGAGATACACATTCCGCGCCTTTGCGACAGTTCGTTTGAAGTATTGGCTCCCCCACGCCCCGAGGACTTCGCGTGCCTGCCAGTGTATTCAAAAAATGAAAGTTCCCCTTCCACTAGCGACGAATCTTTTTGTGAAATTCGTGCTGTATTCAAACGGTACAAACTTCCGTTGCCAGTGTCCATGACAATCCATTTTGGGATAATGCACCACAAACATGACAGTTTGATGCATGGCACGGTAATGACATTGTCACCAAGTTTCAGTGAAGTTGGAAAAGTCGACACTGGAACGGAAGTGCAACTGCAGCAACTTCCAGACGGCATTGAAACGATTGATATTGATTGGCAGATGAGTGTGAACAAAGGAGACTGAGAAGATACATGTGTGGCTTGGGCTAGACTTGTACTGGGGACTTTCAGTCTGGCCTTGAGCCTAACTGTCAAAGAGAAGGTGGGGCTTACGAGTATTCTGATTTCTAATTTCTGAGAGATAAATTGTAGGTTCATATTAGTGCATAGATTAGAGTACATGAAACTATATGCAGTATTTATTAAGTATTCATAATCACTAAGTTTATTAGTACCTATTACTAGCACCTCTTATACTACAAATTTCAGATCACTCCACATCTAGGTAGCATAAGCTATAACAAACCCCTTGTTCGGTCTCGCATCTGGCCACGGCAATTGACGTCTTACAACCCATTGTACAGTGGAACGCCCAGTCCTTACCTGTTCCACAAACACAACGTAGTCAATATCCAATGGTCTGCTGGAATGTCTAGAGCACCCGATAGCTCTTGCACTGCATGTACCGGCCTAAGTCTAATCAAGCAGGTCGGCCTCAACCAATATTCGGTCATATTTCAATTCATTGGCGCTGGATTGTTGAGTTCTAAGACTGAGGCGTACAGTAGTTTGTTTTTAGTTGGCTGGGGCTGAGACGACGGCACTCAGTAGTTTGCGGTTAGCGTGAGCCACGAGATAACTTGAACAACTGCCGGGATCCCAATCTGACTTATGGCTTGTTTAGCCAGTGGGGACTAGGTCGGCGTGCTTTCAGCTCCAGTGTGTTGAAAGGTCAACATGCATAAATTCACGAGCAATCTGTCTCAGATTAAATGCCTCAGTGACATTGCTGTAGCAGCGTACACAGCATCTCTGAATCAATATGTAGGTTAATCCACTGCACGTTGCTAGATGTCATTCACGATTAGTTGATTTGAGTAGTCACAAAAGAGTTTTCATTAGACATTAAGCTTCCGCCCCATTACACAACTAACTACGTTTACGACTCGGAGTAAAATGGCTAGTGTAAGAACTAAGATCGCCCCTGCGGCTAAGTTCTTAGATCAACTTCTTTGTTGGACTTGCGCGGGATGAGCAGATCCGACTCACGGTGTGCACCATTATAAAATGGAGCCGTTCCTCGCGCTCTGTAAACTCCCCTTAAGAATAATTTTATCTTGTTCAATTTTCATCGAATACTTGCCTCCAGATTCAAAATGAACGATGAAAAACTCGACAAAGCTCTTGCCACAGCGACGACTCATGGTGTACTTGAGGCTGCCTTGATCAAGAACCCAGAGAGATACATCCCCGATGAAAAAGTCCATTCAGGAAACTCTACAAAAGTCCTGAAAATCGTCATCGGCTCAGCTGTTGGCAAGGTGCCAGTTGTCGGTGCAGTGTTTTCAGGGCTTCTCAAGACCCTCTGGCCGGATGGCTCAAATAATTTGTGGAGTGACATGAAAGACAAGGTGGAACGGCTCGTGAAAGAAAGGATCGATGAAAACAACGCCGAGCACCACCGGGACAGGCTTCAAGGACTTTACCTTGTGCTCGACAATTATACGAAGGCGCCAAGATCTGTTCAGCACGCCCGTTTCCCTGCGCTCCTGAGTATCATTTTACATGATATGCCGGTATTCCTGAATGACAGATCGCCATGGCTGTCTCTGCCATACTTTGTTTACTTTGGCACATTGTACCTATCTGCACTTTGGACACAGTGGAAATTTTGCCACCTCATTGATGGATGCGAAGATTCCAAGATGATTTACGAAAACGACCTCAGAGATGCTATTGAAAAACTTCAACACGCAGTCAAGAAGGCAAAGCAGGATTGCCTTGACCGACGTAAGAAACTTATTAAGACCCATTCTGTTACCCATTGGAGACACCATATGAATGTGGAGTGCAGAAGGGTCGAGTTGGAAGATGAACACAGTCACACCAAGTTTACTATTAATGAAGAGGCAGTCACTGCCAAGCAAGCCGTTGACAATGTTACGAAGCAGCTTCATCATTATATTGATTTGAAATACGGGTCAGAGCTTGACGATATTCTTGAACCGACTCGTCTTTGGGGCCTGTACTTGGATAATCATGATAGCATTGCCCTCACTCATTATTACCTGGAATTTCCAGGATGGGCGTGGAATGGAATTTCCGGGAGTTCGCAATGGTTCGATACGAAGTCATTTTACGATGAATACGGATCTCTCTCAGCAATCGAATATTATCATGCTGTTACCAGGTACGGAAGTTATGTGCATGGAATCGAACTTTTTTACGGCAACGACAGAGTTTCTAGTGGCCTTGTGGGAACTAGACGCGGTACACACTGTGTCATAGAGATTGCGTGGGATCAAATGATCACTCATGCAAGCGTGATGGCAGGAGCGCGCTTAAATTCGGTGTCATTCACCAGAGCGAGCCCAATCAAGGACGCGTATGGTCAAATTGACAGTCCTGGGAACGACTATGTCACGTACACAAATAGCAACACAGGTGAGTATCTCAAATACGAGGGCCGGTCAAGGATCGATGAGGTTTGGGAACAGGCTAAGAGTCATGCCGCTTCTATTCCTGATCATTCTGCACATGTTTACAATGGTACTTTATCCCATCCAAAGCCTACGAAAATGCTCTGGGCCACTGGGTGGCATCATACCGAGGGCAGTGACTCTTGTATTGGGCTATTCCAACCAGTATTCGGATGTAAGGAAATACTTCTGGACGATGGAACATCTAGGTGGAGATAGCTAGATGAAGCTCCGTATTACTACATGACCTTTAAAATTCTAGCTCTTTTGTTTACAAGCATCATGTTGTGGCCTATTCTGTTATGACTTGTATATAACTAAGAGCGGTTACAGCTAGTAAAACACTATTACTAATAAAATAAGCTTACTTTGAACTTTATTTCTGACTAATTAAAAGAAAGAGTATCAAATAATAATTATATATTTCTGAATGTAGCACGGTCTAGGGGTGTATCATGGGCTCCTTTTGGGGTTGCGTCTACACCTGCGTCTAGAAAACGCTCCATGATCTCGCAACTTGCGGATTGCGCTCCTAAGCTGAGGGCATATCTAGGTCCGCGGCAGTGACCTTCTATTACGAGATTGACCTGTGACGTTCCGGCTCGTCCAGCTTAAGGCCGTATCTAATACTGTGACATTTTCATTCACAAAATTAGCGTCCGCGCCAATAAATTAGACTCAATGAACTCCAACAGAATTCTCTGAATTGCAGCCCGTTATCTAAACCAATCTCTGAAATAGAATAATGATAGGATACCGTACAATCTTTCTATCCTGAAAGGGCCATATGTCAAACCATTCATCCTCTTTCTCTAAACATCAGCCTGAGGTAGGTAAGTTTTGTTGCAAAGCTGCACAACTAGTAAGAATCTAACACTAATTGAGATGCCATGCCAGAAATAGATGATTCGGCAGAGCAAGTTAAACGTATAATATTTTCTGATCACCAGACATTATTTGGAAATCTAAGTTGCCGGGGTCGAGTTTGAGCTGCACGTGAGAGCAAGCGGGAAATCTTCGCGTTTCTCCTCATTTTCATGCCTAGATCGCTGCGCCACCTGAAGATAGGAAACAAAAAACACGACTCGAACGACCCTTTGATGATTGAGCCTTGGAAGACGGCGCGTGCTTGACGATTCTGTCTTCAAGTTAGTGGCTAAAACGAAAAAGGGTGCACCATGTCTAGGCCATGGGTTGAAGCGCGTGACACGTTCTAGACCTCCAGGCGGGGACACAATTGAGTGTGGGTTAAACTGACCGGGATTGATCTGGGTCCGTGAGCCACTGGTAGCATGTATGGAGGTGGATATGTTGGAAGGGGAATTGTGCAGAGTGTGTAACTGAAGCAACGCTGCATTCAATTGTAAAACAGAACGATCAAAACGATCGAGAAACAGTGTCAGGTCTCCGATTTGACGACCTGTCTCAGCATGGTGCTCGTCGAATGAGCCCAACGGCAGTTCTTTTGCATGTACAGGCAAGTTGGAGCGCAGACATGGAGGGGTAGAGCAGGCTGCCTGCCTGCGCGGAGTGGACTCTTCCCTTACTGTTGGTTGGTCTGCCGGTTGAGGGCGGGGATCAATTGCACGGGTTGGGTTGGTACAGCTTTCGACATGTGACTCATCCCGTATGTAAATGACGGGCGCAATGTTAAGTAGAATAAACCCATTATTCTGGGGTCCGCGTGATCTGTTTCCAGACGAATCAATGCTGACAAGCGGATGATCCAAATGTTGCATTTGCTCGCCTGCTCGTGAAACGTGACCACTGGTCGATTGATTAGGGGAGTTTAGGTGCTGGTGGCCATGCGATGGCCTTCGCTTAGTCTTGGATGTAACAACGATGTAGTAAATGATGCCGAGAATAATTACCCAAAAAGCCCATTGGCGGGGAAGAGCAGTTTGGAGGGTTTGGGTAACAGTGAGGCGGCATGTGCTTGGGACGGCGCCAAAAGATGCGCTGTCAGCCCTGTCAAAATTAGGCGAAGCTTCAGATGCTGCAAGGTTCTCGGCAGCTTCTGTCTCAATTCTTCCAATCTCCTCCATTTGGCGATCACTCTGAAGCTCAGGAGGGTTGGGTATCCCGGTATGCATTGGAGGGGAGTACCCGTCCTCGCAAAGTAGCCTGCTGACCTCCTCGAGGGGAGGAGGCTGCTTCATCATCCTTTTGCGCCGAGGCTAGTACGTGGATGTCAAGAGTAGTTTTTGCCACTCGATTTACAGAGGATGGATGGAATTTGCATTCCTGAACTCAACGAAATCCGACAACGTTTACATTCAACTTATCCCCATCGGTCAGTGGGCCTCGGCTAGCTCTTTTTATAACGTCGATTGCACTTGGCAAACACCGTTGTGGGCTTTGGCGCGTTTGCGAAGGTTCACGCATTTGTGGGTTTTGAAGCATTGGTGATCCTTGGAGCATCTCTGGCCTTTGAAACACCTGTGTGGGTATGGAGACCTTGACGTGTTCTACCTCACCGAAAGCCGCACACCGTTAATTTTGATGCCCCTTTCACACCTTCTACCAAGTACCTGATTGGCTTCACCCTCGCGAGTACGGCCATATTGCTTAATCCGTCGGGAACTCCGCGTGTAGCGCAGCGGGAGGGGCGTGGGAGGCATGGGGCGGTGTCAGGTGTTGGGCCATACAGATAGGGAGGCGAGGAGTTAAGCGCTTGCAAGCAAGGCTGTGCCCACCACGACAGAAATCTTTCAAGTAATGGAGATAGAGATGGGAGGTTAGGGTGAAAATGATGGACATCCAAGCTCGTTCGCTACAGGTGCATTCCCAATGTGTCAAGTACACTAAATTCGAATGCATGTAGTGGAGCGCGACGGACAAAGCCGGAAAAAAAGTGAGACAATGGCGCGGGAATAGAGGCTCCTACTAAGCGTCATGTTTTACACCATTTGGAGTATCAGCACGCGCAGATGATTCTGGGGTATCCTTTGGGGAAATCTTACTGCTTGCGAGGGAGGTACTGGTGTATATCAAGCCACTAACATATTATTCAGTAATAAAGTTCTAGAACCTCGACCGAGACTGACAACACCGGTGTTTTGATACCAGAGGCAGGTGTAAGGAAATTGATGTTTGGACTTTCTGCGCTCACGCAAAGGCAAGAAAAAAAAAAGAATACACACGTTCCGCCGCTAAGCAAATCGACCACGTCAATTCACGAGTCACCTTTGACACACCATAACCCAATCCAGAAATCAATACCAGCAATCAAAAATCCCCAAAGCGGCGCCGAGATTAAATCATGAGATCCCAGAAGGCCTGATGAGTATCCATTGTTCTGAAATGTTCCCCGAGACGTATTGTTAGTGGCTGTGTTCCGGACCGAGGAGCCTGTCCAGGGCAGGAACCAGCGAAGCCTGCCGATGTAACCATTATTCTGGACTGCATCGGTGGCTTCGTTGTTGTTGGTGTCTATTCGCATGACATGGGCTTCATTAAAGTTGCATTAGCATGGTGCTGGAGGTGCTTAGATGCAACTCGGCATAGTTAACCATCGTACCTCTCTGTGACGCAGATGCGGAAGTAGCGTCTTCGTTACGTTCAGAGTCAGCCCTGGTAGAATCATCACGGCTGGGGCCGGAGCCCACGGCAGTGCGAACCCTCTTGCTGTTCGAGGGGAAACTGGGAGGCCTGGGCGACTGGGGCGGCGAGGGCGGGATGTACGACATTGTTGACAAAAAAAAGGCCAGGCAAAGCAAGACTATGGTTGATTAAAGGGGGAATTTGCGGCGCATGAATGGAGCGGCGATAGCCCATTTATTTCCTGCTCATCCATTACAGAAACTAAAGATTATCTTCACATGTGTGTTCGAGATTCACCTCTTTCTGCCTCGTGTCAGCTGGCCTGACCATCCATGGCGAATGCCTGTCCCGGAGTATCTCATGGGATTCTCCATCCAATCCCCAGCCCCATATCTCCAAAGTGCAACGCCCATGAATAATGCAAGTGTCTAGGTAGGCTGACGTCCATGGATTCATGCGTACCAGGCTTATGGCGCGCGCAGCAAATGTGTCTGCCTAACTAGAAAAATTTAAAACATAGGACTGGCTACCACGCACTCAAGAGACACATCCTTCACCGCTAGCCTGGGCTGCCTCCCATTCCAAGTTACAATCCGCAGGTGTCTTCCACTGCCACCAGCCATGGTCCATCTCTCTTGGGTATATCGCAGGATACCACTGACTGAAGGTGCTAGGCCGGGTTAGACACGTTGGGCACAATTTCAGCTGCCCTTAGCCTGATCGAGGCGGCGATAGGGACGTTGACTATGCTCTCCAAGGCCAAGGAGCAGCAGCGCAACTTCCCAAATATACTCGAGAAACACAAATCCGAACTTGAGATTACAAGACATATCATCCAAATAATCCAGCAGGAACAGCGCCTGCTCCAAACAGCCGCTGTTGGGGTCCGGCTTGATGAACTCCGAACCGTTGCCGAGAGCCTGGTGGCGCATTTACGGTGCATGGAGGGGACCAAAGCCCCGCTCCGGCAATTACTACGCAATGTCGTATCTGGCACGAAGAACCTGGAAGACCTCGCCAATATTATGACCCGTCTCGACCGGGCAAAGATCAATCTCCAATTATGCATACAGGTTTCCCATGTTGGAATCTCAAGAAACTTAGAAAATGGCCTTATCGTCAACACCGGCCTCGTGCGCCGAGTCGACCAGGCGCTCAAAGAAGGGCTCGGGGAAACCCGGGAACTTCACATAGCAACAGTGCTGGACAGCCGGGGTAAAGAGGGAAAGTACAACCTGTCCGTCCTGTTTTAATTTGAGACTCATCATTTTATAGGAAATCCCATAGTGCCATCAACGAACGCCGATACTGCTCGACTGTCCCGCGATACCACGTCCACCTGTAGTCGCCCGACAGATGCCTCACGTACGACCGACTGCGTCTTGTCGCGCATAGCCACCGAGAACTACACGCTTGACAAAGCGATACAAATAAATGGACAGGTGGGAAGGGTGGATTGGTACAATATACGCCACACCGAAGTTTCACACAACAAAGCCAGCGGTGCGAGCATCCAGGTCAATCACGCCATGTCTGAAGAAGCATTTTTTTTCCTTGTGGCATCTCGGCGTTCTGATACTCTGTTTCAAATGCTGGTTTATTTTTTGCATTGTGCATTTGGCCTCGCAAGAGATATGACAAGCAAGTTCAAACAGCAAAGCACGCCTTCGAAGCCATGAAGGATTCTTATATAACAAACAACGATGAGCCTACCACGTTTCCTACGCAACTCCATTGAGTTGAGATCCTTTCGCACTGTTGCCCGATGCCTTGACAACAATTTCTGTGCCTCTATCTCCGTACACTTTATCCAAAATGATGCTGATGTATTTAAATGGAAAGGGGACTGTGATGCAAGTCAGCACATATCAGTGGACAAAGTCAACATTCTTGCGGTCATTACGTTTCTCGTTGTAGCAATTCTTGCACATTGCAAAAAGCTCCGACCACATCTTATGCACACTCTCGTGAAAGTCCCCCAGAAACATAAATCCATCCAACCTGCGCCATTTCAGACTCTTATTGTCCCAGAAGTCGAACACATAGCGGATGTTCGCGACTGTGAGTCCGTCGGGAACGTTGATTTTTTGTTGGATACCAGGCTTCGGGCTATTCTTGAAACGAGGGTTTAGGTCACTGGGCCACACGATGCCATTGAGTTGAAGTGTGCCCGCGATGTTGTGGTGGGAAGTGACCTCGGCGTCCATGTTCAGCGGGCCTGAAGTTAAAAGGCGGGAGTTCGAGGCACAGGGCGCTACTCCATTGAATTGAATATGCCCCGCTTCATTATCAGAGGATTTAATGACAACGTGCATTGTTGATCAGGTCTGAAGACACGACGTGAAAGGCTGTGGTCGCCCCTCATACGAGGCGAGAAATGCTAATTGGGAAAGCACGATGAATTGGAAGCAATGTTTATGCTACACAAGGCGAAGATGGTAGCAAGCATTTGATCCCCAATCACATTTTCTTAGGCCATGCACAATTGTGTAATGCTACGACAAGCCCCGGCCCAGCTGAACAAACCTGTGACATGGTGTGGTGCGGGCGGTGTGATTCCAGTGTGGTCAACACTGTTTCTGATGTCTTCACCGGTCCAGTCTCGCAATGAATACCTTTCTAGGCAGGTATGCTTTTATTTTACAGCGACCTTCAGTTGACATGGTCCATTCAATGGTGGGAATCATCCATGGGTGGTATTGGCTTTCACCGAGGTGCCATCGATAAATTGATCAGATGATTCGACGTTAGATTATGCACTCGTCTTTAGCCCCGCACTCATTCAATCCCCATATCAGTGGAGCTGGAAAAATATGGCTTGCCAGGGAAACAGTTGTGCGGAGTACGCGTATACATCTATCATGCCAAGAATATTTAATATGCAGTGGCATCCTGCTTGACCAAATGCGCAATGTCAATCTCCAAGCTTGCGAAGGAAAAGAAAAACAAAAAAGAACAGTCGCACTACTTCCTATCATTTTGATCGGACCTGAGATGTGCCAACCAGAAGGGTCCTGGTGTCTCCCTATTGCTGTACCCAGGAGGAGGCGGTGGTGGTGGCCCCGAAGGAAGGTTGCGAGGTTGCTTACGAGGAATTGTAACAGGCGACCCCTCTTCATCCACCAAAGGCTGGTACATTCTATCATCCGCTTCTCTGGGAGCTTCCCCAAACAATCTCCTGGCCGCACTAACAAACGAACCCCAGCCCATAACCATGGGCCCTCGTGCAGCAAGCACAGCAGTTGCGTTTTCAATACCGTCCGAAGATGGAAATTCAACTAGACTACTGATATCGCGCCCTATGCTGTCAGCTTTAAACATTAAGGCAGCTTTGGAGAAGCTAGACGGCAAAAGGCTGGCTTCGGCAAAATCTATAATGATGACACCATTTTCATCATTGATAATGAAATTGTCTAACCAGACATCACTGTAGCAAAAGACAATAGGTTCTTTCTTGAGATCCTTAACACGATGCTTTCGCTTGGTAACTGCAAGAAACTACAGGAAACAAGTTAGTAATCTGGGGATCGCTATATTCTGATGTCCATTTTTACCTCGTTCATGTGATCTTCTAGTTGCTGGGTGCTCTTGTAATGGCAAGGTCCCCCCCCATCCTGAAAAAGAACATGGCGTATCCTACCGCCATCTACATATCTTGGGTTCGTACCATCGGATATCGGGATGCGATGCAATTCTGACAAGGCCAGAGCTATCCGTGAGTAGATGAAATCCTGTTTTTCAGGATCATCGGTGTCTTTCAATCGGTCACCTGCAGTCTTTCCTGGTACGTATTCCATGACAATGAATGACTTATAACCGAAGTTTCCGGGCGAACCTGTGCCGCCAGGAATTTGTAATTGGCACGCGTAGTAGGCGGCGGGCGCTCTCACAGATGAGCCAAGTCGCTTCAGCTCTTGGTGAGCCATGTTTTGTGCAGCCATCTCTCCCCAGATAATGGAAGACCCGTATTTTATCCAGAAAACAGGTGCTTCTGGCGGGTAAGCAAGCCCCATATTGTAGCCCTGCGGGTGTTTTGCAGTACAGAGACGCATCAGTTTGGCAGGTCCGGGAATCTGTGCACCAGTTGGGCAAGGAAGCCCATGGTACTCCCTATTTAATAGTACTGGTTCAGACATCGATAAAGAAAGGTAATATTGGGTTTGAGCAGAAGAAAGAGTTTGTTATTTGTGGGTATAACGGGTGGAAAACAGAAATAGCTATGTTGGCCCAACCAAACACACGTGACGAGATGGGTGGATAAAGTGGGCATCGGCGCCAGAGGATGACAAGCCTCTTGTCATCCAGGCGCGCGGTAATAACCTCGGCGCAGAAGTCATTCGCCCCGATGCACAATTTACTTTTTTCTTCTGGCGAGATGATCAGCAAGTTAGATGAAGCCGACAACCTTTCTTTGTATGTGACTTTTTGGTCATATCTTCTAGTTTTGACTCTGATGCAGAATTCTTGGCGCCCTGGTCATTTCTTCTGCCTTACGGCCACATACTTAGCCAATTGGGTCAGCCCAACAAACTGCTCTGCCATGTGTTGGTCGAAGCAGACAGTGTGGGCGCCGAGACAGAATTAAGGTTTCCTGGCCTCACAGTTGTTTCCCTTTGTTGCAACTATATGCTTGGCCAACCAGTTCGTGCATCTCTAAAAAGTAAATCTGAGTTTTATTCGAGGATTTCTAGCTAATGTCTTGGGATTCTCAAGGTATGTGTGTATTGCCCAACACGTATACCTAAATTCCTAGGCCTTTACTTCTATCCCGGTCAAACGTTTTGAAGTTCAGCATACAGTGATGGCCGGGCGGGGAGAACGTTAGCCAAACGGACGTGGCGAAAGCCATGCGGTTCTCCGAAGATCTCTTGGGCTATAGAACCATACGCTTGGCGACAAAGCTGCCTCGCGGAGTTCGAGCCGCTCTTGCAACCTCACCCCGACTCTGAGCATCTCACTTGGATATAATCTGCGGACAGTTTTCTATCACAAAAGGCAGCAATTTGGGGTCATTGGCATAAACGACATATACCTTGGCTGTCGAGATTCAATGTGAACGTCAACGCCTTGAACAGTCACGGTCAAAAACTAGTACGCCACAAATACTGACACGATTCCGTCTTAGTGCACAAACAACCCAGGTACTTGGCAGGCTGCATATATTAGAAGGGTCCACTACCGGACTTATGCAGCTTATGTACCAACTGCGGTTCAAGCTGTATTTGATCCTTTGGGCATTTGATTGCCAATAGAGGCGGCAGGCCACCTGCGCACACCTGCGCACACCTGCCTTTGAAGATGAGAAGAGGCACGTGCCCCCCCATCACACACGTTACACCTCCAGACTCCTGAACAATCAACACGCAACTCTTCTTTTTCTCCAACCGTCGCCCCGCACAACTAAATTACCCTAATAATCAGTATGGCATTCACAGAGCCGGACTTCGCCGCCGCCCTGGCACAGCTGACGCAGCCGGATACGCCCACTGATCAGGCCGATGAGATCCACGGGATACCTCCCATCCCAACAGAGTCTGACCGCGCAGAGTGCAAGAAATGGCTTCAGGAGCTGAACTTTCTTTCTCCCGGAAACCCAGAACATGACCAGAAATGGGAGAAGATCAAGGAAAATTGGATTCAATACCTCGCAGCAACAAGCCCAGAGCCGAACCCGACTCTCGCGCCTTTTCGCAAGATGTTGCGCTGGGCATCGGACTTTGACGCATCTGGGAGAGAGACAACCGAAGCTGCGATGAAACGGTTTCGAGAGGATCGCTACAAGCGTATGATAATCCAAGCCTCGTTTTGGAACCGTCTGGATCGGGTAGAGGCCCGGAGCGAACGATGGCCCCAGGCAGCGCGACTGGAGATGAACTGTACCGACAGACAGAAAGCGGACGACTGTCAAGAAGACATCAAGCCATTCGAGTCATTGGCCCCCGTGTGGGAGCTGGGTAAGAGGCGGCGATATCAGGCTGTCTGGACGAGTTTGGCTGGGTTCTTGGCCCACGCAGCGCAGGATGAGGGTGCATTGGAGGATATGGGATTGGAGCTGAGCGAGGATGAGATTGATGACATCTTGGACATCGTCATCAGAAATGTCTTTAGCAATCGACGAAGACTTGACAGTGCAACAGATCAGCAACTCGAGGGGGTATGGGCTGAGGTTGAGCCACTTCTGATGGGGACATTGGTGAAAAAACAGTCGACAGCGCACAATAACCCGCTCGTGTGGTGGATGGCCATCCTGGTCCGCTCAGCTTTTGATAACGAGACTGACTTTATCAGCAGCGGACGGTTCAACAGAAATCCGATACCAATGGATCTGGACATAAGGGGGCGACTCGCGGCCTTGTTGCACTACAGCAAGGTGTTGACCCTGAACAGTGCATTCTAATCGTGGTCTTCTCCGAAGGAATGGGTGTTGAGTGTCCAGGATGACTTGAACACGGCGGATATCGAGTGGATAAACAAGATTGGGAGAGCTCGACCGGATACCTCAATCGATGAGATAGCCTATTCGGGCATGGCTTGGCAGTCGGCTATTGCGCACGTCAAGAAGAAGATCCAGGCACATGTGGGGGGCAAGGAGGGAACTGCCATGCATATGGCGAGGCTTTTGGAGGGTCAGATGAATTCGGAGAAATAATGTTAAGTCTCTTCTAGCTGGCATTGTCAGCCTTGGCTGATGATTTATTAATTCCCTCAAGAAACGCACTTCATCTCAAAAATATCTGCTCATTATACGCCTGCTGCAATTAATTTAATATGTTACACCTTTTCCAACCGACAGTCTGTCGCTACCTTTCTTTGATTGTCAATTTATTGGTGAATGGTGATAGTGACTTGGCCTGAATGGTGCACGGTGAAAGTGTTCATGATTTCAGACACCCAAGCGATACCGACTTGTCTCCAAGAAAAAAAAGCCCTTTGTGTATGGAGACTATTCCTATTCATTCCATGTTGACGTGTCATTTATTGTTGGGGGAGGTGATAAAGAGTTTGAGCGTAACAATGTTGATGTCTCATCAACGCAATCAATATCTGGATCAATTGCACCAACCAACATCTCATAAATGTTGCCATTAGCAGGCTTTGAGTCCACAATGTCGCTTCGTATACGGTTAGCAAAAGAAGGTGCGTATCTTCAGAATTTGATACTCACCAGTTGAACTGTTTACCAAAGTTGTCGAGATAAGATAGAAAGTTCATTCCATTCTCATCGTCCCCAAATCGTACGAATTGTATAGCGACTCGCGTTCTGCTTATCTCTCGTCTTTGGATCTCCTGTATGACCCTTCGAATGGGATTCTCGATACCGCCTGCCTTGCCTTTATTTTTACTCCAACGACCATCTGTGAAAACGAGAACATTCAAGCTTTTTCTCTTGCGTCTAGGAATGAATTTGCTCGCTCTTGAGGATAGACGAGGAATGATTACCCCATCAATGAACTTGCCAAACTTATCCTCGAAAGCAATCTGATCCCACCTTTGCTTTTTGATGTAGTCTAAGAGCTTCGTGGTGCTTGTTCCACGGCGACCCTTGTCAGGGTCAGAGGACAAGAAGACCTCAATGCCATCCGTGTCGATGAGCTTTGAAATATATGCAATGACTGGAAAAAATCTGAAAACCTCGCCTTGGTGAATGCGCATAGTCTCAGAGAGATCGAGAAAAAAGACATGGTCTCGATCACGAAGATTACTCGTTAATCGTGAAATAACCTGTTCAACACGATTGTCGGGTGGGATTTTGCTTTTAATTGCCTTGCAATATGCTTCGGCCTGCTCCAGTGACAGCATTGGAATTGTCGTCTCAATAGGGTAGGATAATCTGACTGGTTTTGATTGAGCAATCTGGACCGGATTGTACAAACGGTCACTCGTTCCGCTTCTCCGAGTTAGTTCTCGAGAGATTGGAGAAGAGACTGGAGAGACATAAGTAGACTGGGTTCTCGATGGAATTAACTGGGAACCGGTCGCTGCATTCTCTGATTGCTCTGTTTCAATATAAGATTCAGTATAGGGCTGTTCGTTAAAACGATACATCGGAGCCGGTAGTTCGCTGATGTCTTGAACGATCTTAGATAGCTCACTGTAAAGTTCTCTGGCTGTCCACCTCATTTCTGCTTGTTGGACTAACATATGTCTTTGAACAACCTCTAAGATGCGGGGAGTGATTGGATCGACGAAATTGGAACAGCTCATAATTCTTCGATGCATCTTACCCACAGCCTTAAGCGCACCAATGCCATCATGAAAACAGCCTTGGCGACCGCTACCATTAAATGAGCTGATACTGGTGGTTTCGGTAATTCGCTCGTGTTCGTAGTCACTTCTCCCTTGTATACCATTGAATACCCAAGACGCGGCGTCACTTAGAACGCAGCCCATGGAGAAGATATCTGCGGCGGTAGTGATCCGATTTTGTCCATATTGTGTATATCGAGCATGATGACTACACTCTGTGGCACCTGTTTCAAATATGAGTACTTCTGCAGTATGTATTTGTTTGCATAATGACAATACCATAAGTTTGACCAGGGTGCAAGTCCATGACATATGGATCGCTGTAGTCGCGATCCACCTGCTCCGTATGACTGTGGCCGAAGTCTGCGATCTTGAGAATTATGTCAAAATCTTGACCGGATGGATGTCTACAAACGAGGATATTTTCGGGTCTAATATTCTGGTGGATTCTGAGAAAATTATTAGCTGTATTCACTTGTATAGTATCGCACGATAGCTAAATAAACTTACACCCGGTATGTCCGACTTTGGGAGTCGGAAGGTACGAGATGCAGATAAAATAATGCCTCAAATAAGCCAATAAAAGAACCCCAAAATTTTCCTAAATCTTCTTTTGTCCTAGGAGGATGAGCCCGTTCGTAGAATTGGTTTAGGCTTCCACCATTCGCATACTCCAATATCAGGTTATGGGTCACCGTGCCGTCGCTTCCTTCTTGTGTGAAGGAACCATAATTCATGATTATGTGTTGCGAAGGGTGGGCGCGGACATTCTGGAAGGCCGATTGTTCTCTTTTGTAATCGTTGAAGGAATCATCTTGATAGGTCTTTAAAACGAACGTATCCTAAAAGGAGTTAGTGATGCTGAATGTTTTAAAATTCAAATACGATCAGATACATACATGTGCGAGGCTGGTATGTATTTTTGAGACTGTAACGGATTGACCGCTACGTATTAAAAATTGCTCACAGATGGGTAAGATATGCTGAGAGCTAAGCGTTTGACCGTTAAGGTCAATAGGATTGAAGACAACCGGGAAAAATGTCCACTGCCATTTCTTTATTTGATCCAATAACTCTCCTCCAGATTGCCTAACAACTAAGTTCAGTGGAAGCGCGTTGATGGGAAATGATTTGTCTATAAGCCCAGCACTGATGAAGGTTTCCAGACAGGAAACCTGACCAAGAAATAGCAGCAGTGATAAAACGCGCAGAGAATGTTTACTAATTGTTTCATGAGTGAGTATAGACGCTCGGTTGTTCTCGTTAAGGACCTCGGTTATCCTGGCAGATGACCAAAATTTCTTTAGAGCAGACAGAGGGATGTAACCTGGTAACTCGCCCTCCATACCATTGCGGCCTCTATAATTTTTTACCAACCCGCCAAGCTCCTGTCCTAGCTGTACTATGCGCTCTGAGGTCTCCATGACGAGATCCAAATGGAATGTAACTCCACCCGAGAATGCGGGACGTTGTTTCGTCTGTTGGGGTCGAGAGGCAAATGATTATCGAGAAGGAACAAAGGGATGAGAGATTGGGTGAATGGGTGAAAATGTGGTGAATGGCAAATCATGGGCACTGCGCCCGTTGTAAGAGGCCCGTTGGGAGTCTTTGTATCTTAATTGTGCGAGGAAGCCGAGATAGCTTGCCTAAGCATCCGGTTTAATGAAGGTAAGTATTTAGAAAAAATAAGCGGAATCTGGCTGTTTAAATGCCACACTAAGTAGTGGTGGTTGCACTGCCGCCTGGATGGCTAATCCTGGCTTAGGGTTGTTGGTTGTGGCGGGTCAGCCGGATTGCCGCTGTGGCATGATATGAAACAACGATTCAGCACATCGAGTTAAGAGATCGCCCTGCAATAATTTCGTGCTTTACCTTTTTCATTGGGTTTTTCAGTCAACCAAGCGGTCTTTTAGCCCCAGCCAATGCCTTGTCTACCCTGCCACCACTAGTAAAGCCGCCTTGTAGTCTCACTGGGTCAAGCACAAGCACACATTTATCAGAAAAAAGATGGCCCCACCGTTGTATAGCCAGAATAGGTGCAAAGCCAAACAAATCTGCCAAGCGAGACACCCAGTCACCAAAACAATTTCAATGGATATGTTATCACTCGCTCCGGTCGAGAGGGAGGCTTAGAGTGGCAACGCAGCCATTGTGGTCTCATGCTAATTTATATGCACAAGCTTGACAATCCTGCCGGCACCACTATTGACAGGGTAAGAGCCATTCTCTCTTCCTATGAGGAAAAAGTCAATTAATTATTGGGTTCATACTTGGCATTCGCTGTCATGTAGTCCCCTTAATCATATTGCGAGAAAGAAACAAAACCCCGCATTGATCACCACACAAGGCAGACAGTGATCAACCCAGAGGGTACACACTTTTGTCAATTTGGCTGGGATCGAAAGGCGACAAGTAATCCGAACCACTTTTTTGGCCCCAGTTATCCGCGTCAGCCCCGCCACTGCCCTGTTGCGACCAACGGATCTCATTGGAAAATCAAGGACTCACCTCATCCAGCCTCGTATTCTGATTTCCGGGAAATATACTATTAGGATGGGTGAGGAGTTTGTCTCGTCTCAGGCATCAGTTGGAGAATGAATCTAATGTTAAAGAGTCATGGCGCGGGCAACAGTTCGTAAGATGCGGAGCGTGCAAGACAACACGCCCGCACCAACAACCAGCTCAGGTTGGGATATTTAACGGTAAAGCTACAAGATCAATCATCGCCTTTTCCATCCTTCTACGAGATTATTCACCGGTCCATTTACTCGCGCCCAAGTTCTTGTTCATCATGGTATGACGCGAGATTGACGTGAAGCAGGTGGACAAAGAAATCGTGGCTCAGAGTGGCTGGGTGAGGAGGCTGAGTAGAATGAGGGGTTATGGTGAACTTGAGCCCCCCCGTGAGGCAGCGTGGAGGCAATTGTGCAGCGTCACGCGCGATATGTGTCGCTATTCAATTGGCAAGCTTTCACCTCCATGTGCACACAAATTCTTGTGCAATCCCTGCATCGACGCACCGGAGCGACTGCAAGCAAATATGTGGTAGATTCTCTCTAACAGAATGTGCTTCGGTCTTCAAACTAACTTAGGCCAGTAATATGTTGCTAGATGCAATCCCATTCATCTTTCAACCTTTTGCAAAGCATATTCCATTTCTCAGCCCTAATACACTTGATCCGTCCTTGCACGGCAATCTTGAAATTTTACCCTATCGTATTCCCGCAACAAAACTATATTATGACATGTTTGTGACCAGACTTGCACGATCAGCCCCGTCCAACACCCTGGATCCATCAAGAAATTCCAAATGAATGCATTGCCAATGTCATTTTCCAGTTCTTGTTTCAAGTGGCATTTGTTTCATGAGCTCAGTCTCTGAGGATCAATCATGTCAGAGGCGTAGCCCCTGTTTGCATGACCACGATTGTGATTCTCCAAATATGCCACTGCACGAAACAGCGGTCGCCTACAAACACTTTGAGACTAGCGTTAAACAGAGTTCAAATCGGCTTATTTTTGCCAATAGGGAACTTCATGAGGAGTGCAAAGATGACTTCGCCAGTCAAGTGCCGTATATCAGAAAAACAGTGGGACGCCTCGGCTCCTTTGCAGACGGCCCCACTGAGTTGGACCAGACAGACGGCGGACCCCTCGGCTTCTCTGAAACAAGTCTCACTGACTCCGGATAATACAAGTATAAGAGAGGACGATATTTTCTACAATTCTACAAACTTGTTCTTTCATATTTCACAATTATTGGTAAAGAACTCAGAAAATGTCATACCAGCCTGATGAACAGCCAGCCAACACCAGCATCAACAACCAGGTTGGTGCCTCGAAGAAACTCTTTCGCAAAAATATTAGTCCAGAAGTTCAGAAGCTAGTGAATAGCGCCATTGAGAACGGATTCGTCATCATTGAAAATGCATTCAAGCCCGCAGAGGTTGATGAAGTTCTCAAGGAGATGGAGCGACTGAGGAAGCTGCCCGATGGCGGTAGTGGCCCGGCCAGCGGAGGCGGTCGCAACTCCTTTGAAGGTTTCCAAACACACCGCATGTATGCCCTTCTTAACAAGTCAAGGGTATTCGACAAATTCGTCATGCACCCCACGGTGGTGGCTTTGAACGACTTCTTCCTGGACCCAGGCTGGTTACTTAATGCCTACCAGGCAATCAATATTCAGCCAGGAGAAAACCCCCAAACACTTCACCACGACGATGGCTATGTTACCTTGCCACGACCGCACCGACCGTTTGGAACAGTATGTTGTGAAAGGGGCTCTGAAGTTTCACGGTCATATCCTGTTCTGTGACTAACGTGTGCACAATAGGCAATCATGATCGCCCTCGATGCCTATACCGAAACCAACGGAGCCACCGTCGTCGTCCCGAAGTCACACACTTGGTCTGACCGCCTTCCAAAAAGATCAGAAGCAGTGCCAGTCGTAATGCCTGCGGGCAGCGTGGTCTACTTCCTGGGCACGCTGTGGCACGGTGGCGGCCAGAATAAATCTGACAAGGAACGCCGCGCATTGACCGTCCAATACTGCCAGCCATGGATGCGCCCGCTTGAAAATCAGTTTCTTGCTGTTGATTTTGACAAGCTGCCTGATATTCCAAAGCCGGTTGTTGATATGATGGGTTATCAAGTTGGCGCACCGTTTATTGGTTATGTAAATGGGAACAGTCCCCGAAAGGCTGCCGAGAGATATATGAAAGAGCAAATTGAGAAAAAGACTTCCAAAATCTAGGCCCTTAACCTTGGGTTGGGGAGACAATACCACTTTTACAAGTTATAGTTGGTGATCTCACTAATTGTAACACGAAAAACACAGTTATAATAAATACCCATTTATTAGTTGATTGAGCTAGCTCACTACTTTTTAAGATGCCTCCCAATGCCTCTACCCAGCCCTCAACCCAAGGTCCCTCTGCGTCTGTTAACCTCATCGACCCTACTCCTGATAGCCGCTATCCACTCGTTGTATTGCAACTTAACAATCTCTCGAGCAAACCACTACTTATCTAAAGTTAGGTTATTAATAATATTATCTTTAAGATCTACTTGATTTCTTATATAGTATACTATTATTTTTTATTCTAAAAAGAAATTCTTATTTTTCTTATTAAAGTTATTATATTTTAGTTTAAAAAATTTAAATTTAATTAACTTTAATTAATAATATAAAATAAAATCTTTAATTTTAATTTTATAATTAAATATTTAGAATATATTTATTAAAATTAAATAAAAGTCTTCTAAAGAGATTATATTTATATAGATAGTACTTATAATATATATTTATATAAAAATATATATAAATTTATAGAATAAGACTTATTAAATAGAAAATGTTATAAAAAGGTATATTAATTTAAAGTATATTAATTTAAAATATAGTTAAATAAAATATATTTAGTTATAGTAATTAATAATAAAAATATTAAATAAAAAATATTAATTAGTTTTAATAAGAGATATCTTAAATAATAAGAAAGCTAACTTTATCTCTAATTTATAAGAGTAAAGTTTATTTTAGAAAAAGATTTTAGAAGAAGATATTAAGATATTTATTTCTTTAGTTAAGGTAATAAGATTTTGATAGCTAACCTTATTATATAACTCTAATTATATACTACCTCTATAGCCTGGTTCCTTGTTAAGCCTATAGCTTGTTTTTTTTTTAAAAAGTTAGATTTAAATAGTTAGTGATCTACAATAAATTGACCAAATGGACACGGAGGCATGAGGACGTTTTGGATCGCTCCTCTATGTAGGTCATTCACTTAAGACAAAGATGAATATCAAAAAGACATTTCTAGCAAGGGGCTAAAAATATTCCTGCGGCTTAGCGAACACAAACCGACCGGCTCCTCAACTCTGTGCTCTTATTGAAAGCAGTTCTTGGTCTATTCCAGCCTTTACCTCCCACATGTCTCATAGCCACTAGCACTTCCTAGCGTAAGTCACCCTGACTCGGTCAACTACGCTAATTCCTTTGTATTCGCCCACATTTAAGCAACCGGCCCAACTATTGGAGGTCAATATTCAGTTGACAAGTTCTTGACGGAATCCCGTATTTTCTGGGAGCTCTGGTCACATGTGCTCGGGCTTGAGCCTAGTCGCATCATTAGCAAAGTGTCATAACAACAGGTAGCGTTCCACAAACTTTGAGATTGACGAATATGTTCCAGAATCAGCTGCTATAATTTCTGCATGGCGAGAACATCGGTGGACTGTACAAAGTCCTCGAGCTCTTGGATCTCGTCTTGGAGATCAGTTACAGAAATCTGCTCATCTTCAACGACCAAGCTGATTTCCAGTTTAGAAATCCCGAATCCAATTGGTGTCAATTTGGAGCTGCCCCAAGTGAGTCCGTCCTTTTTTATTGCGCGGATTGCAGTTTCAAGGCCATCCATGTCAGTCTCGTCATCTATTGAAAGATAATTCAGCCATGCATGCAAAGAATGTCGGCCATTCGTTCAAAATTACCCCACGGCTTAATTTCCATAATAACTATGGTCTTTGCAGGGGCTTTGGGCTTCGCTGCAACGGCGGTTGGGTGATTGAGGCTCGTCATTTTCAGAAACGCGGGGTGTTCGCGACGCAAACTGCAAAATTGGTATAAGAAAATTGGCTTACGAGAATGAAACAAGTCTCATTGCAAAAGGCATACACAAATTGAAAAGGCGAGTTAGTCTAGAGCAATTATATATGAGATAATACGACTGCGACATCTGTCTGAGATAGCTCATGACTCACTCGCCGGCTGACTCTGACTCAAATCACATCGCCCGGCGATCGGCGATCGGCCGCTGCCATGTTTTTCATTGCAACTACACTTACACTCCTGAAGGATTTATGGAACAGGATTGCCTATGAAATGCGGAGCCTGGGCAGACAAATGCGATATCAACGAAACGTGATTGTGGTGGTGGACAAGAATGACCGCGCCCGAGTTGTACACCATTAGTTCCGTTGTCAGAAATATCGCCAGAATCAATTACATTTGGAATTTGGCGAGCAAGTCTTCAGGGCCTTGCAACGTAAAATCGGGCTTAGGCGCGCATCTTGAACCGTTGCTTCGGAATCAACACAAAGATTAACATCACTAGGCCACGCATCAGTAGCACCAAGCAATCATGTATCAATTCTATGCATATTATGTAGAGCTTCATAAAATTATATACTGATGTCGTGGTGAGCGGTGTTGCGTTTATTGAAAAGAGCCACCGCTGAACATAACGAATTGTAGCACGATACCGGTCCACAATAGACAAACAATACAAGGCATATGTCTAGAGATGATGAGTAGAGACAGAAAAAAGCTCCGTTCGACTGCAAGTACGAAGTCTACCTGTGTCACACGGGTGCCCTTTTGACCTAACTCGACCAGCCCTCCTTGCGAAGCTGTGGGTAACCGTATTCAGTTCGGACTAGCTGCCTCAATATTTATAACTATTTGACCCAGTTATTGTGGCTGTAGCAGAATCCAAAGGCCTGAGTAACACACTCTTTCAAGTCCATCTTGTCAGCACCGCTGGCCTCGGGTTTGGACGCTGGATTATTAAATTCGGCCGCGAGCTCTCCCGGCACACAGTCAGCACCCAGCCTGCAACTGTCGCGATGATCCAGTTGATCCATATTGCGCTCCCGATTGGGAGCTTTTGGGAGAAAGGGCGAGAATTGACGCAGAGTAGGTGCAACAAGCACAAAGGTGTGCGGTATACTTCCAAGATCTTGACCCTTAAATTTGGCAGTGGGGGAACATTACCGCTTTTGCAGGTTATATTTGGTAATCGATAATAGATTAACCAAATGCACAGGGAGACACGAAGATGTTTTGTGTTACTTATCTGTGCAGGGCGCTTACTTAGTACAGAAATTAAGATGAAAAAGATACATTTCTTGGAAGGGGGTAAAGATACTTTCACAGCTTAGGTAACAGAATCTGTCCAGCTTCTCAACTCTCTACTATTATATGAATGCATTTCTTTATCTCTTTCAGCCTTCAACTCCCACATACCGCATAGCCACCGGGCTTTCCTAGCTTAAGCTGCCCTGAATCGACCAACTGCGCTAGTTCCTTTGTATTCGCCTACGGTTCACCAGCATCAGAAATGTCGGAGGCCATTGGACTGTCATCAAGTTCTTGATGGGATTCCGTTTTTTTCAAGACCTCTGGTCGGATCATCAGCAGAGCATCATAACAAGAGGCAGCATTTCACAGACCTTCGGATTGACCAATATAATCCACCATCGACTCAGAGAACTTCTGCATGTTAATGATCTCGGTGGAGCCCACAAATTCCTCGAGCTCTAGGATCTCCTGTTCGAGATCATCCACAGCAACCTGCTTGTCTCTAACGAGTAGGTTAATTTCTAGTCTAGACATGCCGAAGCCTATAGGTCTCAATCGGGAATCTTTCCAAGTGATTCCATCCTTTTCTATAGCTCGGACTGCAGTTTCAAGATCACGCATATCGGTGTCGTCATCTGTGGGAAGACAATTCAGCTATGCGTACAAAAAAGGCCGGTACTCGGCTCAAGAATACCCCAAGGTTTAACTGCCAGAGTAAACATCATCACTTCATCATCCTCGGGCTTTGCTGCATCGGTAGTTGGGTCATCGAGAGACGTCATTTTCAGCGACGTAGGAGATCTGCAACGCAAACCGCAAAATTGGGATAAGAAATAAGAATGCAAAGAGGTCGCATGTGAGGAAGCGTAAAGAATCTAAAAAGGCGAGGTGGTTTAGAATAATTATACATGAGATGATGCGAACGAGAAATCTGCCTAGGATACACCGTAAAGTATTTACCAACCAACTCGCTCATATTATTGTATACCGTGGCTGTTGTTACAACTCCACCTATACCCAGATATACTTGAGGGATTCATGGGACAGGACTTGCTCTAGGGGCGCGCGGGTTACAAAAAAAAAATTGGCAAGCGAAGAGAGGCTGCCATGTGTTTCCAATCAGATTTGGTGGACATGATAGCTAACTTATTCCGCTTGACCTAGATCGACCTACCCGGCAGGCAGACCCGCAACTCTCGGCAAAAGCCCAGATAAACCCACGTTCATTCGCAGTAATCAGGACAATGACTAAGCCTTTGCCAGCTGGGTGCGGACCACAAAAGAAAGTGCCGACATGTCAACACTCCGAATATCGGCACCTGTATTGGGAATTTTCGTAGCTGCCGGCGTTGTCAATAACAACCACGTGCTAAGGATTGCCGAGAGAAAAAACAAAGAAACATGATACTTGATGCGATTTTGTAAATCAAAAGACATCTCCATTCATTATTTTATGGAAAGACAAGTAAATGGCGGGATTAATCGTACTGATGGTTATTTCTCGCGATTCCTCTGTACTGTACATATGCAAGGTATTTTTGATCAGACTTGTAAAATTAAATGTTTTCGGCTGCCATCATTATGGTATCTCAGCCCTATGACATCCTAACGCCAGGGGTATCAAAACAACTATCCTAACATGGTACCGACCCTAGAACTCAGGCCAGTTTTCTTTCTTTCCAAGGTGCCGTCTCGCTGAGAGACATATGGATCAATCTCGACGCCCACATGGCTCGTTTCGTCATAGCCCATATATCTGCCAAAGCTAAATGTCTGGCCCTTCCAACCCCCCTCCGGAACACCGTCTCTGACGGCTCTGCTTGGTGCGAGATATGCCAGAATAGATGCGATGGTGGTTGGTTCTCGCGGCAGGGTGTGGTGGATGGTGCGAATGTAAAACAGTAATGCAACAAGCAGGTCAAGACCCAGCACACACACGCAGATGATAAAGGCCGTCTTGTCCATAAAGACTCGAGTGGCCTCGGACGTACTCGTGCCCACGACGGATGCGCTGCTGGTCTTTGCTTGGAACAAATCCGTGTGCGTGCTGAGGTACGCGGCGAAAGTCCGAGCAAAAATCTTGTCGATGACAGGGGCCATGGCCTTGGAGTCTGGGATTGGAAGATCCGGATCTCCTGAATCTGTGTTTCCAGTTTGCAAATATGTAAATTGGGACATCCAACCCGTTGATCTGGTCTCGTTTATCCATGATCCATATGGATTCTGTGATACGTCTTGCTTCTCTGACACCAGGGCAGTGGCCGCGATCTCCAACAGCTGCCGTGTGTCATTGTACGAGTTTGAGTAGAGCAGTTCTGATGTCAGGCTGCTCGTGCGCTTGTGTTCGAGTACGTATCCATCCTTATCAATGGTGACATTGAACATGGCTGTTTGAAAGGTTGGCCGGCAGATCACATAGGTCGAGTTGAAAGTTGCGTTGGCCTTCAATGAATGCGATTTGGCCCAGCCAACAATGAATGGCGGCTCGCAGTCGCCATCAGGAGTTTCGTCCAAATGTGGGAAGTACATCTGCAGCGCTGAAGGCCCAGTGGCTCCATCCCGTTGGCTGGTGTAAAGACTTATCATACTTTGTTGTGTGAGAATCGACCAATTACCGCAAGTTGATTCCATTTCTTTCTTTTGCGCTTTGGACAAGCCATTGGTAAAGTTAGCGAAGAGGCTAGATGACATCTTGTTGGGAAGGCCTTCCATGGAGCCGGCTGTGCAATTTGTGTTGACACCAAACCCTCTAGCAGCCAAAGTCAAGGTGTCGTCGGATGTCATATTGCTGAGACCATCAGTGCTGTGTGGCATGAAATAATAGTCTTCCGAAAGCCACGCCGGTAGCTTTGTGTCGTGTGTCATATTTGCCCAGGTGATCCAAAGATGATCTATGGCGTCGCTCCGAACGAGCTGCAACTGGGACGTCGTTGCTTGAATAGCTGATGTGTTGAAGCTCTCACGGTACAGCGGCTGCAGAGTTTGTGGTTGTGTGATGGTGATGGTATCTTCGTTGAAGAGCACGCTGATGCCGATTGCTAGGAGGTTGGCCAAGAGCGTGATGAAGCACAGCAGAGCTAGCAGCAGGTGGCCTTTGGTAGCGGCTTTGAACAACACCGCGTGAGATGGCATAGATGCATAGGTGGCATCAATCGATTTAGATGCCGAAGCCCGGCCTGCCCAGAGATCAAGAAAAGGTTGGAAAACGGACATGGCCCGTGTCAGCAACATCCACATCGGCTTGATAATAGCAACCAAGACAGTGGGCAAATAGCTTTCAAGCAGCTGGCGCACAAAAAAGCTCTTGGATCCAAGCGTCAAACCTTGATAGATGTCAGTACAGTTAATTCCAAGTATGCAATCCCACTTACCGTTGTATTTCTGCTCGGCTGATTTTAGATAGGCAAGTCCAACAAGACAGCCCACTAAAAACAACACCAGCACAGATCCAGTTGGTTTTCTCAATATCCAAGGTTTTACAGGCACGTAGTAGCCTCTTGCTTCCATTTCTTTCTGCACCTCGGGGGAGTCTGGCGTATCATGAACGCACACAAGCTCGTGCTTCAACGAATCATTGAGAATGAGCTGAAACTTGCGATCTTCCAAATATTTTGTTAAAAGTTTGTCATCAGCTGTATCCGCAGGCCGCATGAACTTGGCCACCTCTGGGCTGTCATGGGCCAGATCAATCAACTGACCAACCGAGGCGGGGATTGTCGGCAAGACACAGTGGGAAAAATGCATGGAATAAAGAATCGATCCAGTTCCCAGGGCAATCAGGGCCAGGATCACTTCGGCGATTACTGCAAAAGGTCGACTGACAAGAATACCCGAGAGATGAAAGGTTGCTGATCCCGTGTCACTATCAGCCAGCACATTCTGGTTCGTTGTCAGCTGCAGGATGGCGAGGGCAAACAACCTCTTGTGCATGGCTGAAACAAGATTCTCTAGTCGAGATGAATTCGAGTACGAGTACCAATCATCGTCCGTCGTTCCATCAACCATGTAAGTCGCGTGCTCTGTTAGCGTCACGTTCAAATCATTATTCCGCACGTCGGCAGCATCATTTTGGTCGTCGGTATAGTTCCAGCTCCCCAAGTCAGCAATGTTGCCATATCTTGCTTCGTACAGAGTAGAGTTGAACTCTTCACGAGAAAGCTTGGCTGGTTCTGTCAGATTTTTCATTTCGTCATCAATAGGCTGAAGGTCCGGCACAGTAACCATTGCGAGAACCTGTTGCTGGTAATAGGTCACCTCACAGAACAATGCCGTGATGTTGTAGGTCCCGTCCGTGGCTTCACTGCTGTCTGACGAGGGGCTCCCTGTCTCTGTGGCCCAGAATACCAAAGCAGAGTAGTAATTCTCCCAGCTAGTTGAACAATTATAATCCACGCTCCTTAAGGTACTGCGCACCGCATTGTCCCTGTATCCTAGGGTGGGTCTGACCTCACCAACCTGTTGAAACGCTTCCTTATCTATGCAGCCGCCTTGCTCAGACTTAGCCCAGATAGGAGAGGTTTTATTATTCCTCTCGAGTGTGGCGGGCGAGCAACTAGTCTCGGCCCAGAACTTGGTTGTTTCAGCTGACCAGTTTCTCGATACGCCAGAAGGCACAACCCCGTCATCGATTGAAAAGGGGAGAAGTGCATACTCTGAGGTTGTAAAGGCGGGATAGGACATATTCAACTATCCAATTGCATAGGCATCGTGGAGATAGCCTTTGCTCAACTTTTGCTCATCGACTGACATGAGTTGCAATCTTGAAGATACAGCAACTGTCCTGTTCTGAGCTGTTTGGGACACACCAAATATGGCACTTTGAATGGGAGTAAGAATAAATAGAACTGCAAGCACAGCAGTGCCAGACACGAAGACAATCCAGTGCCTGTGGGAATGTCAGCAAAGCCCTAAAAATGATTGCACGAATCCTAGACCTTTTCTTTAAAGCTTTGTAGGGGGCTGTGAGAATAAACATGGACGGATAATCCAGAAGCACAGTGTTCTTGGCTGATTCTCCCCCAGACTTGGAGAGCTCAATCCATGGCTGCACTCGTTTCACGTCCAAATCGACCCAGCTCCAAATCAAGCCAAACAGGGTCACCAGGAGGGTCGGTAAATAACGTGAGGCGATCAAAGCGGTTTGCGGGATGTCATCGGTGGTCTCGGCCAATGCGAGGCCATTTTGGGCGGCGCTGCGCTGCGCGAGAACTTCGATGCCGACCAAAAATGTCAAAGACAGGACGATGATGCAGACCAACGACGGAGTCGCGAGCGAAGCTGGTCTCCAACTCCTCCGTTGCGCTTTCGCAGCTTTCTGGGATGATGTCTCCTTTTCATTGGGACGACGAGTTTCGCTCTCGTGAGCGCTGGGTGCCAGCGGCGATTCCATGGTTGAGAACTGGATTGGATGTCCAAACACTGGCGAGCACAAGCGCGAGATTCCCGCATCCTTCAGCTGTGTTTTATGTATGGACGAGCGGCTCAGCCCGGCGGCAAGGCACAAGGTGTGAAACACCATCACGGTGGCGCATGAGCCACGCCCTGGATCCAGCCAATTGTTAGCGTGTGTTGGTGATTTAACATACGCTCATCCCTGACGATGCAGACCCAGGTCAATCCTTCCGCCCAAGCGCGGTGGTCCAAACACGGATTCTTGCCCGATGGCGGCTAGGAGCCATCAAATCAGCCCTATCAGATGCGCTTGGTGGAGGCAATAAATGGACCCCTTCGTCTCCAACCGCACTGATCCTTGTAGTTGCAGAGCCGAGGCCGTCGCGACGCTCGCGACACTTCACTGCCTCGCTGAATCACATTGAAATATGCTGTTGGTCGCACTCTGCATATGCAGTCTAAAATTACGAGGAAACCCTGGCCACCAAGCCACCTGATAAAAAAAAAACAAGACGATCCCAGGCATCGTCCGGATAATATTGAACAGACACGTGGATAATTTACTGATTGAGCGGCTTGAATGCGAGCATATCCCATATTTGCCAGTATTTTATCTTCTACTGATCATAGCCAACCAGCATTCTTTCCTTCTCACCAAGTCCCTTCAATCAATCTGGATCGCTGGGACCATGTTCTGTTTTGTCATTTCCCTCTTTGCGCCTCAATGTGCACTGTTTTCCGGGGACAGAGGCAAGTACCACCTCATCTCGAAAAAACCGGACTGTAAGGTGGAGTCGTGTTTTGCTTTCCCCCCGGATTTTCCGCTTCGCCAAGAGGTGTTATTGGCTTTCCGCAAGCCACTTGGCCGTTGGTGGAGTTTTTCATCTCCGCTCCACACCCGGATTTCGCGAGATGATACCCTATACAGCCCAAACGATACTTGACTGAACTGAAGAATGCCGAATTGAATTGCCATTAGACTCCTGTCCTTAGATCTCACGTGCATATTGCCAATACCGAAGAATTACTTGTTTAAAATTTAACCGCCTCTCGGAACCACCCCATGTTGGAATTGTGATCAAAGTCAAGTGCATTTTTGCGACATGGTCAATGCGGAGAGCAGCACTCATATCAACTAAGTTTCGTAAGTAATGACAAGGGAGTGTGCTGACTATTTGTTCGCAGCTGCCCTCATCCTGCTAGACCTAGCACAAAGGTTGGTCTCTTTGTTTGTAATACTTTAGTATATTATCAAATTCCATTGCACTTTGCTATTGCTAGTATCTTGAAAACATAGCCTAACACTACTGGGAGATCTTTGTTTCATCTAGATCCTTGCCTTCCCTATGAAAGAGGACATCGATCTGCTCCAATGTCTTATTCTTCGTTTCAACCCAATAAAAGAATACCCAGATGAAAAATAATACGTTCCAACTAGCATTTACCATGTATGTCTTCCATCCGATGGCATCAAACAAATAAGGAAAGACCATAGTGACAAAGACACCACATACTTTAGCGACCAATGTGAACATTGCCATGCCTGTTGCACGGATGTTGTAGGATAGTACCTCTGGAGGATACATGTTGGTCAATGGCGTTAAGCCAAATGAGTATGCTCCAAGGTATAGAAAGATTACTGCCACTGTTCCGTAAACCCCAGACTTTTCCTCTGAGTCCCCGTACACCGAGGTCATTGCGCCCACGAGATAGAACATGATTGTGCAGATTCCAAGCGATGACAGACAAAGAAGCCTTCGTCCAAGCCTTTCGGCAAGGAGAGACCCGCACACGGCGATGACAAACTGCCAGGCCGAAAGCACAAAATTGATCTCCATCTGAGTTTTGGACGACTCAATTCCGGCCTGGGTAAGCATTGTGCCATAGTAGTACGTGATGACATTGGATCCCGTCAACATTGTAAGAGGTGCCACGGAAAGGGCAAGATAGATCCGTTTTCGATTGGGCGCGTTTTTAATGATTTCCTGGAAGCCAAGGCTCCGCCCCTCACTCTTTTCAAACGCAAGAGTGTCGATTATTTCTTGGTACTGGGCTTGAACCTCTGTATCGTCCGAGGTGGTACCGTTGAGGCTCGCTAGCACTTTGAGTGCCTCATCCTGGCGGTCGTTGTAAATGAGCCAACGAGGAGACTCAGGAAGAATCGGGATTAGGCCGAGAACGCACAGAGGGGCGAACCCTTGAAGCAGGGATGGAATTCTCCAAGCCCAGTTAGAGGGGTCAAGTTTAGAACACTACCAATGTCAAATTAATGCCTATGTCAGACAAAAGGGCCAACAGGGTCAACTTACACCATAACAAAAACCGGCAGCCAAGAAACTACCAAGCGCCCAACATGAAAAGTACAAGCCAAGGGCAAATGACCTGACTTTGGGAGCCGTAGTCTCCGACACATATGAGCTGGCCGCTGTCTGAGCCAAACCAACTCCGAGACCGATGATCATGCGACCAGCAATAAACATGGCAACATTCTGGGCCGCACCGCTAATGATGGCTCCGAGGATATTGAGCAAGGCGCTGATAAGAATACCCATCTTTCGGCCACGCGAGTCGACCAGGTAGCCAGCAAAAGGAGCCATAAGGATCGCACCGAGATAAGTAGCTGTAGAATTGACAGCCTTGGTCTGTGTGGTGAGGTTGAAGTATGCCGCGTAACTGGGCATGACGTTGACCGAGCCCATGAGGGAACCATCATAAGCGATGGTTACAGAGTCAACAACGCACACCGCGACAACCAGGCCGGTCATCAAGCTCATTCTGAGCGTTTGGGAAATTTGCCGCGACATGGCAGTGGTGCGATGCTGTGTCACGGAGGATGAGGACTTGGGTACTGATGAGCGATGCAATCGCGTCGAATGAATGCACCCTGTCCGCAATTTATAGAGATGCCTTCTGAAGCATCACCAATCGGCCTTATTTCACGATTGCAGTTTGTGTTATTTGAGGCATAGTGCGGGGAGTAGCCTGGGCTGGGAGATGTCCGCCTGGGTCAAATGAAGTAGCAATGAGTTTAGCTGCGGGGATGTCCGCTCGTAATGTTATCCGAAGGTTGAGATCATCACGCCAATTTCCGGTTATGACTTATTCATTATAAATATGCACGAAATTAAAGTCTTATGGGGGTATCCTTTTTGATGGCAAACTTTTCTTATTTTGGTAATTTCTCCTCAAATTACATTGCTGAGGAGCGCGATGCTCAGGAACGCAGCCGATGATGAAGAGCTATACCACAGACAGAACCTCCGGCGAGTAGACTGATACTTTGTGCTGAATAATGCTATCTGTTAGTCTGAGAGAAGAGACCATGGTTATCAGCATGGAATAACGCCAAGAATAAATTCGCAGGGATCGTATCTTGTCATGTTATGCATGCGCGAGACTATCTATGCCACTGCCGATAGCGACATCAACAATCACCAGTCTATTCCTATTCCACATTTACTTCTATCTCAGACACGAAGTCCCTAGAGCTAGTTCCGATGAAGCATTTATAATTGCCCGCATCGAATCTCCACTTTTTGTGTTCTGCATCAAACCATGCCACTACACCTCTATCAAGCGTGATTTCCACAAGCCTTGACTCTCCCTTTGGGACCATAACCTTGGAGAAGCCAACCAAGGATTTTGGCGCAGTGGCTAGACCTTTCTCAGCTATGACGCTTGAAGGAGCTATATAAACCTGCACGACTTCTGCCCCATCATAGTCGCCGGCATTTGCGACCGTGCAAGAGATAGCTGCTGTTGAGGATCCATCTAGGGATATTTTGCCGGCGACGCTGACCTGGGAAATCTTGAAACTTGTATAGGATAGCCCAAAGCCAAATGGCCACAAGGGCTCAATGGTCTTTGCATCAAACCAGCGATACCCAACCAAGATTCCTTCCCCGTACTCGGAGTAATCCTGCTCTGCTTTCCCAGGAAACCAGGCATTGCAACCGTGATCCTCCAGGCGATGAGGGAATGTGATGGGCAGTTTTCCGCTTGGATTCACATGCCCGAATAAAACATCAGCAAGTGCATTTCCGTTTTCTTGTCCTTGATACCAAGCATGAACGGCAGCTGCAGCTCCGTCAACCCAGGGCATCGAAATAGCGCATGCCGATTGAGACACGACGATGGTATTAGGGTTGACGCGACAGATGGTATCCGCAAGCTCGTTTGTTCTGCGCGGCAGTGTCAGAGAGGTTCGATCGATACCTTCTTTCTCTGTGTCGTTATTATGACCGACAACAAGAATGACTGTATCCGCCTGCTCTGCCGCCGCGATCGCTTGTTGAAAGAGGTCCTCCTCATCAATCTGGAGCTCCACACCTACCCTCACACCAGACAATTTAGCAAAGAGGGTATTGTCATGTGGTGGGATGGGAGGAGGAACCACGACATTGTCAATGCGGAAAGAGTAAGTCTTATCAGACTCGAGCTGCAATGAAGCCAGCTTGTTCTTGCTTCCACAATTCATAAAGGTCCCACCCGTTTCGGTCCAGGCAGAGTTGTCAATGATTAGCTCATCATCGATAAACAGTCTCGCCTTTCCTGTACTCGACAAACTCAAGTTGTAAGTTCCTGTTGCGGTCGGGGTTAAGGTAGCGCTGGCTCGGTAGCAGTGGACTGTTCCCCTTAGGCTCTCGGGCGTGTCCCCATCGCTCATCATGAAGATGACAGAATTGTTCCAGTGAGACACACCAACCACAGGACCCTCGAAGCAATCGCTGGCGAAGAATTCCAGCTGGACACCGGTTTTGCCATCTGGTGCCTTCAGCATGTCCCCAGGTAGCTGTGGCTGGAGATTTGTCTTGATTCCCTGTGCAAAGAGAATTTCAACATCCTCATTTGCTTCCTTTGAGGCCTTTAGGATTGATTCGTAGGGTGTGGTGATGTAGTAAGGGTTCACGGCCGCACTGCCGGTGCCCCCCGTTGTGGGCTTTTTGGCGTTTGGTCCAATGAAGGCCAGTTTTCGTGTCGTGCGCGGTTTCAATGGGAGGATGCCGTTGTTTTTGAGGAGTACGATTGCTCCGGCTGCAGCATCCCTTGCAGTTTGACGGAAATGAGGAAGATCTGAATTCTTCTCGCCGCTCATCGAATCGGCTTCAGGATCGAGCAAACCAGCCTTGTCTAGCAGTTTGAGCAATCTTCTCACCGATACATCCACATGTGATGGTTCTGAGACATTGCCGTCTTTGACTGCTTGCAAAAGAGCCAATCCGTATCGAATGGGTGGTCCTGGCATTTCGAGATCGGTTCCGGCTACAAGGCTCTGAACTGTATCATTCAGACCACCCCAATCGCTCAAGACCAAATTATCAAATCCCCACTCGCTTCGCAAGACATCCTGCAGCAAGAACTGATGACAATCGAGATGGTGGCCGCCTATCTTTGGATATGCAGTCATGGCAGTCCACGGGTTTGCCTGTAGAGCCATGTGAAATGGCTTGAGATAGATTTCCCGTAACGTCCGCTCATCAATCTGCTGGTCAACATTGAACCGTCTCGTCTCGGTATCATTTGCAACATAGTGCTTCATGCACGTCCCGACTCCATGCTTCTGTACGCCTTTAATATAGCTAGTTGCCATGGCACCCGAGAGAAAAGGGTCCTCTCCAAAATTTTCAAAATTTCTACCACCCAGAGGCGTCCGGCTGATGTTCATGGTGGGCGCAAGCAACACATGGGCATTCTTGCTTCGGGCTTCGGCACCCAAGACGGATCCGACCCTTTCAATCAAATCGGGATCAAAAGTCGCAGCGAGAGATATGCCGCACGGTATGAAGGTAGTGTGTGTGCCGTCAATCCAGGTCGCACCGCGAACGCCCGCCGGTCCATCGGTCATTTTTAAGCTCCTGATGCCAAGCCTTTCAATGTCATAGGTCTCCCACATGTTTTTTCCTGCTAAAAGAAGACATTTCTCCTCCAGAGTCAGCTCCTGGAGGAGGAGTTCAATCCTATCGTTCTCAGGCATTTTTGGTAGCGATTGACTAGACGTTAATCAAAAAACGATGAGGCAAATAAATCGCGTGTGTGTGAGTGGTGAACGACAATAGCTCAACTGTTCGAGATGCATATGCAGGAAATCATGCAGGTCAGAGCCTCCGCCCTGAAAGCTCAACGATTAGCAAGTGTGATTAGAGATAAACTCGGGGGCGCATTGGATACGATTATTGCTGATTCGTTGATCGCATAAAGGTATGCAAAGTGGTAATGAAGGCTGGCGACAATCTCCGCAGTTCGTCTTGCGCGGCATTCTCCACCCCGATACCCGGTCATTTGGCCCGATTTTCACTATACCCAATAAGAATGCAGATAATAAGCACCCCCATAATTGACCGAGAGCTTGTCTTGCTGGTGGTGATCTATGCGCGGACATGTCCGCCTGGTGGTGGCTTCGGCCTTGCCATGGTGCTGCAGTACTTCTAATACTTGCGTTGCGTAGCATCATAGATTGATTCCATCGTCAACATTGGGCTTTCCTTTTTGGTACTCATCTTCTATTTTTCATCTTTTCTTCCGGCCGAACCACGCTTCAGCCCAATTTCTTCCACTTTTTAACATGTCTTTCACGGACAAGCGCATTGCCGTGATTGGAGGCGGTCTTGGTGGCATGGCTTTCATGAATTCGGCCATGCACGCCCATCTACCCAACATCCATCTGTATGAAGCAGCAAAGGAATTTACAGAAGTGGGTGCTGGTGTAAATATTACTCGCAACGCCAACAAAATCTTAGATGCATTTGGGGTTGGTGAGGACATGCTTTGGAAATCGTCCCGCAACCCGCCGTGTTACATGGAATACCGCCATTACCGCACGGGCGAGTACCTGGGTCAGATTGATGAATTTGGTGAGCCTCGATCAAGGCAAATTCACCGAGCGCATTTGTTGGAAGCTCTGAGGAAGAATGTTCCTGATGGCAATATTTCCCTGGGCAAGCGACTGAATGGCATCGAGTGGAATGCTGAGGAAAAGTGCTACCTGCTAAAGTTTCTCGACGGCTCACAAGCAGAGGCCGATATCGTCGTGGGATGTGACGGCATCAAGAGTTTTGTTAGGGAATACCTTGGACTGGAGGACCACCCCATCTATTCCGGCCAAATGGTCTACCGCGGATATGTAAGCTACGACGATCTTTCACCCGAGACGAGTGTGCTTCTGAGAAAGACCGTCAACTTCCGAGGCCCAAGGCGGCACGTGCTGACCCTCCCAATCGGAAATGACGACTCAAACACTGCTCGGGTTGGAATTATCGGCTTCATGACAGAACCTCTAGAAAATTGGACTTCAGAGTCATGGTTGTCTGGTGCTCCGGTTGAAGATCTCTACGACCACGTCAAAGACTGGACAGGCGCGGTGCAGGAGATTATCGCCGGTCTGAAGAAGGGCTCCGACGATGGGAAAATTCTCAAACAGGCTCTTTACGTGCGTGAGCCAACAGCGAAATGGTTTGATGCGCGAGCCGACACCCAGGGATCTGGCATCATCTTGATCGGTGACGCGGTCCACTCCACGTTGCCTCACCAAGGACAGGGGGCTTGTCAGGCAATTGAGTCTGGTTTCGCCTTGGCTCAGACGCTGAAGAATTGGAAAGGCGATGATTTAGAATCCGCGTTTCAGTTTTTCCAGGACCTCCGCAAGCCGCGCACCGATCGCATCACCAAATCAAGTTACGAAACAGGCAAGATGGCGAGTGCAGATATCCCAGAGGAATTGTGGGCGAGCACATTCAACCCGAGTGTGGTTCGAGAGCGCATGAAGTGGGTCATGGATTATGATCTCCTGGACGACCTGGCTAAGAAGCTTCAAAGCTCCGAGAAGAGCTCTCAAACTACTGAATCGAGTGGAGGAACCGAGACTACTTCTTCGATGCAGGTCGCTGTTTAATGAAAGTAGAGTAGAGTAGTTATTTCAGCTCTGAATCTTCTTTTGAGTTCAATCGCTGGTCCCGCTTGCGTCCCTATGGTAATTCATGATCTGTGTTCTTATGGCAAGATGTTGGTTACTGATCCAGCGCAAAACGACACAATCATGGCCATCTTCACAATATCAAAGCAAGATTATGATTAGTATGATGGTAAAACTGTATTTAAAACTCGTCTATGAATTCTCGCGTGGCATAAATGCCGCCACCCAATACCCGACCCATGATGATGGTACTGGTGTTCAGGCACAATGTTCAAAGGCCCCGGAATGTGTTGAGTTTACTCTATATGCGTGGGTCGTTCCACTGGACTCTTCATCTGAAACGCTTTGGCTCTTGAAGGCGCATAAAGTACCAACCAAGCCGGAAAATTCTGATCCTCATACCATTTTTATCATGGTCTTATCTCGAGTCGGTCTTCATAGGCACCAAACTGCATCGCACAACTCCGCATGCATATCACAGCGGGCGTATGACTTAATTGATAAGATAGGAAAGAGCTATTCTTAATTTGGTAGTGGCCTGTCTGTCGTATTAATAACATTGAAGGTTTCTTCAATAAAACAGCAGACTACAGCATTGACCATCCTTGGAGCCCAGCTCCATCGCCAATATAACCATGGAGATGTCAACGAACCAATCCTCCAAGGATATGGAGAAGCAACACGATTATAATGGCGAAGCCGCTGCATCTTTCTCTGAAATACCTGCCTCAGAGCCAATTAGACTGCAAAGATGGCTGGCTCGTATTGGACATCTTCAGAGCATGGAAACCCGAGGAATTGAGCGTGTGCCGGCAAGTCTCAGATATCCCAAGGTCACTTCAGGTTCCTATCTTGAAATGTTCCTCGTCTGGTTTTCAATCAACTGTACGGCGAATAACATGACTGTTGGCATCCTCGGACCTATTTCATTTGGTTTGGGATTCCAGGACGCCATTATGTAAGCTTTCGGATCAAAACTTCCTCTGTCACCCGGATCTAAATACGTAATTATAGCTGCTGTTTCTTTGGTACTTTATTTGGGTCAGCTTGCACCGGATACATTTCATCTTTTGGGCCCAATTCTGGCCTTAGAACTCTGGTTGTAGCAAGATACGCTATGGGATATTGGCCATCAAAGCTGTGTGCATTGCTCAACATCGTGATCGAGGTTGGGTACGGGCTTGTGGATTGTTTGGTTGCCGGACTCATTCTTTCTTCAGTGAATGGCCACAACATGACAGTCATTGTTGGCATCATCATCTCATCTATCATTACGTGGATCGTCGCAACATTTGGAATCAAATGGTTTAATTTGCTCGAAAGGTAAGGTCAAGCATTCTTATTCATCTTGTCCTTTCTAAACAGATCCTCTCAGATATATATGGCTCCCAACCGCCCTCATACTCTTCATCCTCATCGGTTGTGCGGGCCCAAAGTTCGATCCCGAGAGTATCTCTCAAGGCGAAAAGTCTGTAACTGCTGGTAACCGCATGTCGTACTTTTTCCTCGCGGCATCCGGTGCTTTGGGATGGGCTCCCGCATCGGCAGACTTTTACTCTTACTATCCGGAGTCTACCTCCCGAGCCATGACCGGAGCCATGACAGCACTCGGCATTTTGATGGGGAAGTTGCTAATCGAAATTCTTGGGATCGGTTTAGCCAGTGGAATCGCGCAAGTTCCTTCATGGGCTACTGCATTCGATAAATCCACTGGTGCCCTCGTTGCCGAAGCATTTGCGCCTTTGGGTCATTTCGGAAAGTTTTGTGCAGTGGTCCTAGCCTTGTGCGTTTCAGCCAACAACATCCCAGGGACATATGCCGCTGGCCTCAATTTTCAAATCCTTGGACGATGGTGTGCAAAAGTACCCCGCCCAATTTGGTCGACGATAGTCGTGATAATTTTCACCGTCTGCGCAATCGCTGGGCGGGCGCAGCTTTTGACGATCTTTCTAAACTTTCTTAGCTTGATCGGATACTGGGTCATTATTTGGATCACCATAACCATGGAAGACGAGTTCATATTCCGACGAAACCGAGGTTATGATTGGAAATCATGGGCGGATAAATCACATTTGCCACTGGGGTATGCAGCCTTGGCCTCATTCCTCATCGGCTGGGCGGGGGCGATTCTGGGCATGTACCAGACATATTTTACTGGTCCCATCGCTAAGCTGGTAGGGAATGGTGCTGATGTGAGTCTATTTTAACCTTGGTATGTGTTTTCATATCGCTGACAGTTGCAGCTTGGCCTTCCGGTCGCCTTGTCTTGGACTGCACTCATCTACCCAATTTTGAGATATATCGAACTTAAATGTGTGGGAAAATGACGAACATGAAGAAATCCAAGAAAACAGAAGAGACTAGAAAGGCTATGTGAGGGAAGAATGGACATATTCGTTTTAAATATTTTTGGATATTTTTCATTATTTGAATGAATTAATAATGTTCCCGTTGCCGTATAATGTGCAAGTCCGTAAACATTAACTACTTGGCAGCGCTCCCTTCAGATCCTCTACAGTTGAAAATCATATACATATTATGACCATCCTCCGGTATTGCAGCAAAAACTCTGTATTCAAGATGGAATCAACAACATGTAGAAGACATAGTATTCTTCATCTCTATGGTAGTCTAATGACCATTGGCTCCTTACTTCCAGTCAGCGAAAGCAGAGTCTCAATAAGAAGTACATCTCATTTCTTCATCACCCCCTTCGTTCTCCGCAAGAAATCATCATATCTCAAATATGCTCCCAGCAGGGCCTCTGCACCAGCGGCACAACTACATCCTTGAGTTAGTCCTAGGTCGTAATACCAGATAAAAGGGAAACTTACTCTTCGGGCCTTGAATACTCTGCCGGGTTGTGACTGACTCCCTCACGACATCTAACAAAGATCATGGCTGTGGGTACCTTCAAACTTGTGTACACGCTGTCGTGGCCTGCGCCGCTGATCAATTCCATGTTGCAGCCGATGGCATTGGCAGCGCTCCGAACGCACTGCACCATAGTTGGGTCAAAGCGAAGGGCTGGGGAGATCCAAAAGCAGTCAAACTCCAGGCTTAGTCCATGTTCCTCACATATTTCTTTGAAGCGCGCCAAACACAATTCTTCCACCTTGGCCACATCGGAGTCGGCTGCACCTCGAATATCAAGGCCCATTCGCACTTTTCCAGCGATGGTGTTGATGCTCTGGGGGCCCGAATTGATGACAGCGATCGTGGCTCGCGCACCCGCTTCGGCCAACTCACCCTCGGTTACAAACCGATTTGTCTCGACAATCATCTTGGCTGCCCCAAGCAAAGCATCACTACGACTTCCCATAGGTGTTGTGCCAGTATGGGCCTCGCGACCCACGACGCCCACGTTGTACCACCGGATAGATTGAACGCCTTGAACTATGCCAACCGGGGATTCAGCATCATCAAGTATAGGGCCCTGCTCAATATGAAGCTCGAAGTGCGCAGACAGCGGGTTTGCGTCGTAAGAGCATTCTACATCACCCAGGAATCCAATACGCTCCAGCTCTTGTTTCAAGGTCAATCCATCCGGATCGGTTCGGCCGTGACCGTATTCGGTGGTAAAGGCTCCGCCCCAAACTCCCGAGGAGAGCATGGCTGGTGGGAATCGTGCGCCTTCCTCGTTGGTCCAATTGATGATTGCTAGAGGTGCATATGTTGTGATATTGTTGGCATGGATTGTTTTGAGGACTTCAACACCCGAAATGACACCCAAGATACCATCGTATCTGCCGCCAGTGGGCTGCGTATCGAGGTGTGAGCCAATTCCGATCGGCGGCAGATCATTATTCTGTCCAGGACGGATCGCAAAGATGTTGCCCATCGCATCGACCTTGACTTCGCAGCCGCACTTCTTTGTCTCTTGGATGAACCATTCTCGTACCTTTCGATCGTCATCGTTGCATGTCAGTCGATCTGTTTATTCAAGTTAGATTAATGATACAAGCAGGCGGGTCGTCAATCTTTGGAAAGGCTTACTCATTCCTCCATCAGGCGTTGCTCCCCATGTGCAAGCTTCATCAAGAGTGCTCATCAGTCGCTTTGCTTCAGTTTTAACATTATCGTAGCAAGCAGGAAGGCTCAACATGGCCTCCTCGACCCGGCTTGGGCCACAACTATCCAAAGATCCCATGATGATTTTGTTGGTGGTTAAACAATGAGATGCGAGGTTTTACAAACTGTCACAAAAAGACAATTAGGGACAAAAATAGATGTATTTTTACTCGAACAAATGAACGGCCTTTCTATCTTAGTAATATTGATGGGATCCAGCAGCGAAACACGGCGTTACAATTGATCGCGACGGAGAAGAGCGTTGTGAAGTGTGACATCCAAAAAGCCCACTCATAGTGGGTCATCTCTCAACCAGATTGAGAAATCGATTTCTTTTACTGCCTCTCGACCTATGCTTTCAAAAGAAAAAAAAAACGATCAATTGATATTTCGAATGAGAAATATCACATGAAAGTAGATGTGGGATCCAATCACCCTAGAGACAGTCTGAATCACAAATGGTCGCATATTCTGCAAATAAGTTGGTCTATTGTCCAAGCATCTCTGCTAATGCGGAAAAGAGTTGGGTTGATACGAGCTCCTCCCACAGCACGCGTGAAAATCGGTCATGTCCGTGTTGTTGTACATGCTATGCAAAGCGAGACCAGATTGGCTCGACCTACATAATTACCCCTCTTCTTTATTAGACTCGGATTATCGCGACCATGATCAATGCAACAACATTTATATTGTGGATTCCGACCAGGTATGACGTAACGGTGCAGTTCGGTAAGGTTGCGGAGCAAAGCATTGCTGTAGATAAGCGCCCACATCCATCACTAGCGGTCTTCTCCGCTGATAAGCCCGATTGGGTCCTGCTGTCGATGGCGTCCTCCAAGCTTTGGGCCATCACAGGCACCCACGTAGATCTCGTGTGGATTTGGCGGACCAATGTCTTCAGATTGTCAGAGAGCCATTCTATCCTGTTCCCGCTGCAGGAGGCGGAAACTGAAGGTAGGAGACCACAAAGCTCTCTTGTGCACCAATTGCTAATAAGTGCGGATCAACACAGTGCGACAGGAAGCTACCAGCATGCACACGATGCGTTGCCACGAAAACGACATGTACAGGCATTTCATCCAGCTCTGCGGGCGATGTGCCCAGAAGCATTGTGCAGCATCTTGAGTCGGAGATTGCAAGATTAGAGACGGAATTGATGGAAAATGGCCATTTGGAGGCCCTTAACGCGTCCAATATTCTCATGCAAATGCCATCTTCCGCAGAAAGGCTCGATAGAAATGGAGTGGAACCAAGTGAGGAACCCCAAAGATCCCGGAGAATTTCTTTAGGATCGACGGACAAAGGCGACCAAACCCACGATACGCGACTACGAACATCGATACTCTCAAGCAAATGTCTGCGAGCAATTGTAGACGCTACGCTTCCACATGGCTCTGGCGCCACAGCTCTGTTGTCAAGAGTGAGAATGGGCATGACCCCTTCGTCTGCCCAAGTCGGTGATAACAGAACAGCCCCAGCCAACCCCGAGACGAGCAAGCGTGGCATTCTTCTCGACGCCAAAACTTTGCGAAGTGTGCCACTGGATATAGTCTTCAGACTCATGAAGAAATATTTAAACACCATCCTCCCAGACAATCCTTTTCTTGATGCTGCGACCGTGGAGCAACAGTTTCACAGTGTGGCCGAGGTTCTGAAGTGGCAAGTTCAATCGCAGACTGCTGGCGAGGAGCCGCTTCCGGTGGTTGCCAGCCACGATTTTCTTATCGTATACTTGGTGTTGGCCATCTCTGTGACGCTGGGATCGGCAAATGACGGACACGAAGAGCGATGCATGGCACTCTCTGCTTCTCTGTTTGAGGAGGGCATCCAGCACTTGTACAGCGAGCCGTCGTTTCCATCTGACATGGCTTGGCTGCAAACCATTCTATTGGTACTCTTGTACGCGACCGTGTTTCCGCGATCGGCAAACGTCTGGGTTCTCTCGGGAGTTGTCATGCGATCGTGTCTGGAATTGGGTTTACACCGCGAGACACCCGGCTACATAGATCTGGGCCCGAGTGCATTGGAGCTACGGCGGCGAGTCTTTTGGGCAGCTTACTGTATGGATCGTTCCATATGCCCTGTTCTTCAAAGGCCGCTATCCACCCCTGACACGGCGATCAACTGCAACTTGCCAACCTTGGCACGGGACGATGCCTTTTTGACTTCCATTGTCTACCATCGCTTACTATCCGAAATCTTCCACGTCCACTTCCAACGCGAGCCTATCGCGCCTGGGATGACTTGGGATGACTGGTTGACGACAATGGAGCATCGCCTCCATTCCTGGCACAACTCATGCGGTCAAGCTTCATCTCACCACGAGACGACCGAATTTGGTCTTGCCAGAAGCATCATGATTTTGCACCGGCCATCCCCTCGAGTACCGTTGCCGTCGCAAAACTCGCTTCTACGTGCTTTCGAAGCTGCCTCAAAGTCCGCTCGCATGCACCAAGAGCACATCGAAGCCGGTTTTTTTCGTCGCCCGTGGCTATCTGCACATTATACCCTCGAAGCAGCGACAACAGTGCTTTTCTGCTTACGCCATGCCTCCGAAACCATCCGTCAGAATTTTAGCCGCTCGCAAGTTTTTGACATGACGAAGCGATTCACCAGCAACTTTCTGGCAATTGCAGATAGAGGCTGGCCAGTGGTCAGCAACTATGCTAGTGTATATGAAAGACTGCTTGGCCCTCTGCTAGAGCGGGTCTTTTCTCATGGTGCTGCTTTAAGCGACAGATTCGGGCCCGCGCAAGACCTTGAGCTTATGCGCTTGCTCTATCCCGGTCCAGCTCAGCTGGAGAAGTTAAGATTTGGCTTGAGACAGCAGAGCGAAGAATTCAGCCCGTTTGATTTTAATCTTTTCATGATTGATGACGACTTATGGAATGATGGATTGGATTTGAACACTGATGTAACCACAATGGAAAGACCCCTGTTGGGTTTGAATGCAATCACTCAATCAGCGATGGATTTTCAAATAACATTCTAGGGATATGTAAAATCAAAGGCAAAAATGTCAGATCAATTATGCAATCTGGGGAATCAACTTGAAACTCCTTGACACAGTATCATCAGCTAGCTTTTTGACTTATATCGGTCGCAACCCTCTACCGAGATACGTCTTTTCACCAAATTCACGCTCTGCAACCTGAAACAGCGGCAATCCCATAAAGTAGCCACTGTCAGCACTTCCGATTGCCTCCCAGGTGCTCTGGGATTCCTGCTCCCCAATAGTGACAAGAGGCTTTCCAGTCCCAGCAGACGATGCATCAGCAGCCAGCTGTATCTGACAGCATCTTTCTAAAAGCACGAACCATCCAATTGTCGCCTCTATGGTCGGTCCAACAGTCAAGAGCCCATGGTTCCCGAGCAACGCGGCCTTTTTGTTGCCCAGACAGGCTGCAATATCCTTGCCCTCGTCCGTGGCCAGAACTAAACCGGCAAAATTGCTGCGTGGGTATTAGCTTAGTGCGAGAAGAATGATTACACCAGATTCCTTCAGTGCGTCTCATGTTCAACTTACGGATACAACACGTGGTCGTTGTAAAAAGAGCAAAAGTCCTGGGTAAGCATGTCCAGTGTCTTGCCAGTCGCACACATTGCTCGCCCCCAGGTGCTGTGGCAGTGAGCAGCGCAGAGCACATCTGGCCGTGCTTTGTGAATCTCGGCATGAATAGCATAGGCGGCTGAAATCATTGCAGGTTCAGCATCATAATCAGTGTTAAAGTTGTGAGAATTCATACCATAGTTCAATCTGAGATTATTCCCACCCTCGACAACAACTCCTTCATGGTTAACCCGGATCAAGTCATCCTCGGTGATGAGAGAAAAGTGCAGGCCAAAAGGGTTCACCCAGAAGCTGGTTGGGTCAACTGGGTCCCTGATGGTAATGTGACCCGCAACTCCGTCAGAGAAGCCACACCTGGCAAATACTCTGTAGGCTAGAGCTAGTCTATGCTTCAAGAACTTTTGCTCCGCAACCTTGTCCTCAAAAGCGGGGGGCACGGTTTCTGCATCTCGGACAAACGCGAGGGATGGGTCACCAGAGCGATGTTGCTGCTCCTTGGAGAATTCAGAAGGCGGCGGCGATGGCTCAGTGGTCATGATTGCGATATTTTAATTAATCAAATGGAAGAGAAATTACCAAGATGGTATTGTCGTCATGATTAATTGAAATCAATACATATGGGCCAAACTGTTCATCAATTTGGCACTAGTTATGGAAGGATCTATGCGTGCATGAGATAGCGCAGATAAGCGAACGTGTAATCCACGCCCTGCTGCAATTATCTAGCCTGCGGGGTAAGATAGCTGCTGCGTCGGGCACACCTGTCCGAGGATCTATGTTTGTACTCCTACATCGGACATCTCCGCCATTATCGGCACGAGGTGCAAACGGCAAGTGATGAAGAGGCAAGCCCTCTTTCGCATCATCCGCGTTCAACAGATAACTAACCATGAATCCAGACAAGTGGCTGTCTCATATGTGTGGCTTGCTACGTGGCGTACGAAACCAGGGTTCTTGTGTTTTTGGAACCATCGCCCAAGCCGCTCGTACCCGACATCCATTGCGCTTTCACAGCAGCCGACTAAGAGACAAGCCCGAACAATGACCAACTCCAGCTCGAAATGGTTTCTATCACCAACCCACTTTAATGTGGTGGCTCTGGAGACATTTTTCACGCCTCTGCCTAAACTGACTGTGCCGACACCTCACACCTTTTCCCTAGTCGAGTACAGCCGCACAACAGTGGACGAGATTCCAGCACGCATCAAGGATGCCGATATTCTCATCACGACCACGCTGCCCCTGCGAGCCAACAACCTCTCTGAGGCAATCAGTCCGAGGTTGAAGTTCATCGCAGTAGTGGCGGCCGGTACGGACTCGATTGACCTGGAAGCATGCGCGGCGCGCGGCATCACGGTGCTCAACAGTCCAAACTGCAATGCTGATGCTGTGGCTGAGCATGCCGTCGCGTTATACTTTGCGACAAGGCGCTCCATTATTCCCAGCATGAGCTTGCTTCGCGCCGGTGAGTGGAAGAAGCGCGGTACGCTTATGAAGACGGTGTATATGGCAGCAGAACCACCGAGGAGTTGCCAAGAGGAGACTGCCGTCGTTATTGGCCATGGCAATGTGGGTAAAAAGGTTGCCACACTACTTGGCCAGTTAGGCATGAAGGTTGTCATTGCCGGACGCAAAGGTGCATCATCTGCACCAGTAGATCGCGTCCCGTTCGATGAGGCTCTTAAAATGGCCACTGTGGTTGTGCTCTGCTGTCCACGAACACCAGATACTCTAGGCTTGCTGAGTGCTCATGAATTTTCGCTCATGAAGCGCGACTCGATCTTGGTCAATGTCGCCAGAGGAGGCGTCATCAATGAGAATGAGCTGTTGACCGCGCTCGCGGATGGGTTCATCGCAGGTGCTGCTGTGGATGTTTATGAAAAGGAACCTGCAACCCCAGAGACAAGCCCTCTTCTAACAGTTGACACTTCAGAACTCAATCTCGTAACCACGCCGCATACTGCTTGGATTGGAAGTCGCACCACAACAAATTATCAAGCGATGCTGCAAAGGAACATGGACGAATTCATCTCGAAAAACACCGAAATAGCGTAGACCAAGTAGCTAGATAACCCACTTCATTCATAGAATAAATTAGAATTGCATCCAGTTTATAACTTTCCGCTCTTGAACCCGGATGATGGCTTTGCAATCGCTTCCTGTACTGCCATTTCAAGAGTATCGGTCTTCATCACGCCGATCGCCTCATTATCCGTCTTTTCATACAGCGTGCGCCCTTCTGTCCATATCCGTCGCAATGTATAAATACTGGCAAGCGGATTTTCATTTTTCCAAGCCTTTGATTCAAACTGTCGCAGATCATTTAGCCCCGTGTATTGCACACTCCACCTGTGACCAGTCTGTCTCTCAAATTCGGCCAAAATTTCATCTGGGGTCGTAGTAAAAGAATTCACCCGGATTGCCTTGTTGTCACAGACTGTTGGGTGCTTCAACGCTGCAACCAAGAACCTTCCGACATCTGCAGTAGTGGTGAGGCTAACGCGGCCCTTTCCATCTCCCAGCAAAGTTGCAGCCTTTAAATCAACATCAAAACTCCCAATTTGGGGCTCCGCAGCCATGCTACCCAAATACAGATCCGCAAACGGGCCTGTTACTAAATAGGTATACTTCAGCCGCGACACCACACCAGACTCGAGGTATGATCGAACTTTTATCTTCTTTTGACTCGGTAACTCCACACATGATGTCAAGTCGTAGGCAATATCTGTTCCAAATTCGGAGGGAAAGAATCGTATAATGTTTGGAGTATTTTCAGCGAGAGCTATGAGGTCGATTTGAGTGTCGATCGCAAAACGACCTACGGCCGAGATGACTGTGTCAAATCCTAAGAGCTGTCAATTCAAAATTCAAACTAATCATGTATGGAGCCCGGTTGTGCCAATCGTACCTCTATACGCATTCAGAACGTCTTCTGTATTGAGAATGTCGCCGATGATAATTTCCACACCCTGAGCCTCGAAGTACCCAATCAGATCCTTTTTGCGAGAAGCAGTCTCCGGAGATGTAAAAATTCCGATACTCTCGAAGGAAATTTTCTCATTAATCAAAGCTTCTGTAAGCACCCGTCCAATCACCCCTGTTGAACCCAGTATCAGAACTCTCTTGCTCTGTGGTGTCATATTGTAATGCTGACGAGATCACTGATCGACTCTTTGAAAGTAATGCTGGTCTCATCCCAAAACTCATGAAAGGTTCCATCACCTCAATAATAGACATGGTCCAAGTAATTGCATGAACCACGACGCTGATGACCGGCACCGACAGCGCTGATGGCCGACCGGAGATTCCCGCTCAGCGGGGTCAATTACCTGCGCCAAAGTCCGCCATCGTGCGATTTTCAATTCAGCGCCTCTTATATCCATCAATCTATGATATATTTTCACGAATAATTTTACAATCATTTAATTTATAATATTGTAACAGTGGAAGACTGGATATCATAGCTGGTACGTGCCAAAACCATTACATCCAGAAAAAAGCTCTAGGCATCGACCAAACACTTTACAATTTCATTAAAATCCCATCACCATAAAGCGTCATCATGGGCAAAGTTGTCGCTGCCGTCGGACTATCCCATGCGCCAGGTATGTGATCAATCAGCAATTTTCGTATTCAGCACAATCGAGGTTCTAACCAAAATTGAAGGTGCAATTGGCTTCCCGGAGACTGCAAAGCCCGATGCCCGTGAGCGCACCGAAGTCGCCACCAGGGCCCTTGGCAAGACATTGACAGACGCAAAGCCAGATGTCATCTTTGCGTTCCTTGATGACCATTTTGAGAACTTTTATCGCAATCACATGCCAACAATTGCAGTGTCAATAGCTGAGCAACATGTCGGCCCTGCCGACCAGTGGATGGAGCCGCTTCACATTGACAAGAAGACGTACTTCCCGGGGAGCCCCGAGACGGCTGAGCATTTGATAACTTCACTGGTGGAACAGGGCTTCGATGTGTCTCGCACAGGGTCCGTCGAGTACGGCAACAACCTGCTCATGCCATGGGTGTTGATGGAGGCAGATCTACCCAACGTCGCCATTGTGCCCATCTTTCTCAATGTCTTTACTCCACCATTGATGAAGTATAGCCGCGCATATGCACTTGGCGAGGCCTGCAGAGTAGCCGCCGAATCATTACCTGGCGACGTCCGAGTAGCATTCATGTGCACAGGTGGTCTATCACATTGGCCTCCCTACTGGAGCCCCACACAGGCCGGAGACCCGCCAGAGGATGAATTCCTTAAACTGATGAAAGAATACCAAACGGTGGGAAAGAGTGTATTGGAGAAACATCCTGACTTGTTCGTCAAGTTTGACGAATACGAGGTCGAGATGGCGGCCAAGAACGAGTACCCACTCAACAGCAAGCACCCTCTTGTCAATGCAGAATGGGACAAGAAATTCATGCATCACTTGTGCGAGGGCAACAGCACATGGCTGAAGGAGCTCACCTACGATGAAGTCGAGGAGGAGGCTGGTCATGGAGGCCATGAGGTACTCAACTGGGTTGCGTTGAGCGGGGCTATGGGTGGAAGCAAAGCGAAGCTGCTACTATACGAGCCTGTCCTGGAATGGATTTGCGGCATGACCTATGTTGACTTTGAGCTCAAGTCGGAGTAAATCAGGTGGATTTCAGGCAGTTCTTCGGGTTAGATGAGATCGAGAATGATAGCTGAACCTATCACCGTGTTCCTGTTTCATCAAATACAGTCCCTAAATTGATATCCGCGTATCACATCGCGTTTCTGTAATCTTGACCCACGGTTCTTGTCGGTCCCTCCGATCTCATCGGCATGACAACTGCCGGAAAACCCGCTTGCCCTTCCCAATTGCCGTTAGTGCAATACTGTGATAAGACAGCCCTAGGCTCTCCCACCACAAAGGATTCGACCATATTTTCTCTCGGCTAAGAGTTTCCGTGACCAGGGATACTTATCGGAGATAAACCCTAGATCCTGGCGCTTGGGCTGCGCTTTTCTCCGCCGCAAGATAAGGACGAGCGACAAAGTGGGGCAATCGAAGACCTGTATTTTGTCCCTGGGATAAGACCTATATGCAACATATGATTCGTATGGAGACATATCTGCTAGGTTTGTAGGGCTCTAGCATCATCACTTACCCTGACATTTACCAAGGTTCTGCTCCAGTCGCTGGAGACTAATATTGTGCATCAAACAAAGCAAATTATTTTGCATTTTCTTTTGTAACTTGTAGAACCTAAAGGGAGAGGTACTTACAGCTCGGATGCAAAATTACCAGTCCGAATTTCATCCCGATATAAATCCCAACGTGGAAGACTCTGTCGTTGATCCGCTCATCCTCCAGAGGGTTGACCCTATTCCATAACATGAATCATCGCAGCGTCTCTCAGCTGTTGCCAACTTGCCAACGATGCCGTCGACTGAGACGCAAATGTGATACCCAGCTCCCGCATTGCCAGGTCTGCCAGAAGGCTGGAACAGAATGTACCTTTTATGACCACGCGTTGAAACAAACGTTGCCTAGAGCGTAAGCTTTCCTATTCTATTTCTATCTACACACTTCCCAAATTATAGCACCGATCGACAACCATGCTTTGGCTGCGCGTAGTCATGTCTCTATCTCGCTTCCAGTCTTGCTAGTATTTCACTGATCATCGTTCTCTCCGTAGCTACGTTCAATCACTCTTAAACCGGCTCGAGCGACTTCTAGCAGTGAAAAATGGCACCTGTAGCTCGCTACCAGATAGCCCTAAGCCAGCTCCGGGCTTGTCTGATCTCAGATCGCAGGCCAATTCATTCACAATGGATCTCCACCTCGAAAAGCCACAAGTTCCAGCACAACCGACATCATTTGATCTTGTCATTCCTTCTTGCTCATCTTCAGGTAGATCGCTGTATTGGGGTGCCTCGTCAGCATTCTCCTTGACAGTTGAAATCTTGCAGCACGCCCATATGAAAGGGCTTATATCTGAAGATGATTGGATACCCAGCACTGAGTTTGATAAGGAACAAGACGATACGGATACTAATCAGCCTCCTTATGTCCAAGGACAGGCACCAGATACTGATATTCAAGCTCTTGTGCGCTTATACTTGGTGTCCTTGAACAAGATGTACGGGTTTCTAGACCAGGTCGAAACTCTGATTGACCTTCAATCATATCTTTTATTACGTCAAAAGCCGGGGTTGTCGCCACAGGACCTTCAGGGCGATCAAGCACATCGATATTTTCGCGTCACCATGATGTGCGCCATATCCTGCGCAAACCAAGCCCGTTACAAGCCGCACCGGACCGCCGAAAGCCTCATGTACTTTTCCAGTGCAGTTGCATGCCTCGAGGAAGTTACATCAGAAGCATCCCCAGCATCTTTGCAGGCCCTTTTGCTGCTTATTGTGTTTTGTCTCTTCTGTCCTCGGAAAGGCGATATATGGAAACTTTTGGACCATGCGTGCCGCCTCACTATTGAGCTTGGTTATCACACTGAGGCTGAAAATGACCACGCTTCCTCCCCCGAGGCAGAAAGCAGCGGGGTAAAGAAGTTACGGCGATCTACATTCTGGGGCCTGTATGCAATCGAGCGCATCGTCGGGCAGCTCTTTGGTCGTGGAAGCGACTTGCCAGAGACAATAATAACAACTGAGTACCCAAGCGTTTCAATTTCAGCAATAGGCTCGACCCAAAGCCCCGAGGATGTTGCCCGTGTCGATCAGGATACAGTCCAGTCCATGAGCATCGCCCATCACTACCGCCTTGTGTATTTGCGGTCGGAAATATTTCGCTCCGTCTATCTCCCGGCCTCGCCCCCTGATCTTGGCCTTGACTGGCTGAAGGAAAGATATAGTACACTCCGTCAGTGGCGCGACGAACTAGCTGTCAGTGATGAGATGGTTGGAGTGGCCACATTGACTTGTGATGTAGGATATGACGCGACCATCTTTTTTCTTTTCCAACCTCTCCTTCTGCGGGCCTTGAGGCGAACTTCCACGCCTGCGAATGAGACTAGTGCTACTACTCCAGAATCAAACATTACGCCGGATAGCGATACTCTGATTGCATCTGATCCTTTTCATTCCGCTGTCAATCTCATACGGACTTATGAAAAAATAATCCGAGCACCAGAGAGCTCCGTCCTCGGTACATATCCCATGACGTTTATGAGTGCACATTACATCTACCTTGCGTCGTGCACTTTGATTGCATATGGGCTGCTGCGGCTTGACGGCAGAGTCAGGTTCCTAAAGAGAATATCAGAATGCAAAGACTCATTTGAAAATGAAATGGACGACTTGGACTGGGGAGTCCTTCTAGATGCGTCCAATTCATGTCTCGTTTTGCTGGGTTGGTGCGCTGAGCGGTGGCCAGGCATGGTGAAGATGTTGGGGATACACCAGCGACTATTTGGACAAATTACAAGGAAGCTTATCACAAAGGGTTTCATAAACTGACATGTCAAGCAATTCACATGGTGGTATTATACGAACAAAAGCGAAACCAACACTAGTCTTCAGATTCATCTGTTTTGAACCAAAAATAAATCCACCTGGGTTACAGGATCTGCCTCACCTTCCTCAAAATATAGTAAAGGTCGTAGGTATCGTGACGGTGGTCGACTCCAGAGTCGTCGTGGTTGTGAATACTGTGCTCACACGAGTCTGAGTAACAGTAGTGCTCACCCGTGTGGTGCGCGTGTTTTGAAGAGTGGACGTAACCGTTGCGAATTTGGTATGAGTTTTATGAGCGGTGATAGGCTCTGTAATGGTTTTGTATTCCCGAAGCGTCGCCGTATGAGTGGCCGTTGCTGTCTTGGTCTGTTTGATGGTTTTCGTCTTTTCAATTGTCTCCGTCTTTGTCTTTGTCCGAACAGACGCTCCCTTGTTTCCGATCGCGCGGGTGTACGTCTTTGTGACAGTCTTGGTGATACCTGGCAAGTAATTCGTTGGTCGAGCCGTCTTGGTCATGGGCTTGGTCGTGATTGTCCTAGTCGTTGACAGGGTTTTGGGGTGGAAGCCCAGGCAGGAGCAAGCACTTGTCTGTTCCTCTCCACCATATGGCTCCATAATCTTGCCGAAATTGTCACGGGCCTCAATCATCTTGGGCAAGTTGGTTTGAATCGATCGTTCTTCCACATTGCTCAAGTCAAAAGTAATGGTTGTCCAAATTGTGCGTGTGGTCTCATCAGTCTGCGTTTCGACGGCCGTTGTTGTCATTGATGTAGTGACCCTGATGGAATCAGTTAAAGTGACGACTTTTGTAGCAGCAGCGGTCTTGGTACGAGTGACTACCACAGTCCGGTCCGTGGTGGTGCATGTGGGCCTCTTCGTGATTGTCTTTGTAACAGTAGCACCCGTCACAGTAGCATCTTTGGTGACGGTTTCACACTCCGTGGTCGTAGTAAAGTGGGTTTTGGTAGTGGTTTGTGTTTCTGTGGCTTTGTAGTTGGCGTGTGTGGTCGTCACAGTCACGGTTTTTGTCTTCGTTGAGGGCTCCTTGGTCTTGTCGTACGGGACCGTTATGAAGACTGTGGGCGTCTTCGTAACCTCAAAAAGGCGCGTCTTTGTAAGATGGGCGCTACAGTAATCATCGGCTTGCTCTTTGTTGCCTGGTTGGTACATGATTTTGAAGGCATCGTTTTTCAAGCACTGAGCGGGTGGACTGGAACCAGAAGTGCCAGGGACAGGAGATGCCCAGGCAGCCGAGATCGCAGCCAACAGGCTAAAAACTGAAATCTTGACCATTTTCAGAGGACATGCAGGAAATATCCAGCGACGGAATTTGACACAGCGAAGAGCGACGAGAAACAGATAAACTGCTGAGCCCAGAATATCCGGCTGGTGTGTGCGAGAGATCAAAGCAAAAGAGCTCTGATCCAAAATACAGAAATGAAGGGTAATTTTAAAGCACGCCCCGATCGACGGACTTTGAACGGTGGCTTGGGCTAGTCTCGTGTACTGTGCTCACATTTTCGCTGAACGGCACACACCGGCTGAAACATCCTGGCGGAATCAGATAAGTGAGGCGTTCAGCTGAGATTTAGTACAATAGAAGGCTGATGAAGGGGCACAAAACGCGGAGGAAACGCCACAGACGGTCTCGACTAATTGGTTGGTTTCGCGAGTTTTTCTCATGTCGGATTGTGGCGTCGTGCTAGTAGTGCATGATGCGACACCAAAGGATCAGCTTATCTTTAAGCTTATCTCCCCTGGAAACCCCCCTGATCAAAATGAAGTGAGATTGCGTTATGGAGAGATCAAAATGATATCACTGGGGCACTTAACCGCTATGAACGACGCCATTTATTAATGCCGGTCGACCAGCCCTCCCCCCAACTGGCTGATGCTACAGGGTAGGTCTCGCATCCTACACCGTGTCCCGAATCCCAAGCTGAATTGTTGTAGTTGAGACTATCTGATGATCAATTTGTATCAATATTTATTAATAATTAATAGCTTTCTTTGATATTTTGTACATTAACTAACGCTATGATATTTAGCTGGTGAGGGAAGAGGCGAGATGTTGTGTGATTTTCCACATGATTCGGACTGCAGTTTTGATGGCACTCTTCTATTTCCATTCCACCCCACCTGTTTAGAGGAGCAAAAAGCATCAACCTTACAATTAGTTACCCCAGAAGCCAAGTGATTTTTCACTTTACGCGTATTCTTCCCGCGACTGTGTTGTGGGGCGATGAAACGCGCGTGCCCGCGTCACAATCACCCCTGCCAGGTCTCAATACGAAAATAATAAGGTTGATGTCTAATTTTCCCAGGAAAGCGTCTATCCTATTTTAGATTCATCCCGAATCCCCCATCCCTACGTCATTACCACCAAACTTTTCAGCCCATTCCATGTTCCACTGCTCTGCCGCCATGGTCCAATTTGTCTGCAACTCCATGCCTAAATCAAAATTGAAGTCGAAATCGAAGGGAACTTCGAAATTAAACGGTGCCATGGAACTAAAGTCTAGCACAGGCGACGTAGGTGCTGGACAGCTGTCAAAATGGTTAGATCCGCTGTCCTGCTCCCTGCTGGCAGCCGCAGGTTTGGTTCGCATGGAGCCGCAGCTGATCTGCACCCTCCCAAAGTATGGAATGGCGGCATCGTATTTTTCGGGACCATTGTAAGTGCCATTGTGGACGGTCAAAAAGAAGTCCAGCAGCTGAGCACCTTGTTTGGCAACAACGCAATCCAACACGGACGATGTCTTCCCCAGGTCCCGGGTCATCACCTCGACAAGTTTCCAATCTTGTGTCTCAATCGTTATATCCGGCTCGGACTGTCGTTTTGGGTTCAGCAAGTTGATGGCAATGATTGCAGCTGCCGAGAAAGACGAAAAGTCAATTAGCTCACACATGATCATATCTGGTGTACCATTACGGAATGTCTCGTAGCCCTTGATGATCTCCCTGCAACACTCCAGACAGGTAAGGCGACTTATTTCGTATCGTCGGTCAGTGGTAGCCTTGTTCAGGTATGGGAGGTGGATTAGCTGCCCTGTGGCATAATAGTGAAGCTTGAGAAGATGTCTGCGATAGATGGCTGGAAACGGTGTGTTCGGAGGGACAGAGTGATCCCAACAATCTGCGGGTAGAATTCTCTTGCAGCGCTCCCATTCCTGATCCATTTTTACTGTTGTAGCATAATCCTCGTTTCCTCCACTTTGGTCTCTTTCTGTCAGAGCACCAAGGATGACACAAAGTCTTTGGTTCAGTTGTAAAGCTGGGTCGGATTCAACGTTGTCCCAAACGAGGCCTGGATGCCAGTCTGGCAGGGCAGTTGGCAATCCAAGCAAGCAAGAGAGGTGTCTCTCGTATTGCACAATCGAAGGCCAAAAGTTGGCTCTGAGGCTCTCTTGGGCGGGCCACCTTCTGCGATGCAGGTTAAGGACTAAAGCAGCATTGAGGGCGTGGCGGACTGCGAGCCATGCTTTCCTCGGCATGCCCACATCCAAATAGACCCGATGCTGAAGCAGACGAGCCTCGACGCTGTCAACAGTATCTCCGTTTTCGGCGGGGAGGCACAGGAGAATTTGAGCTGTCTGTAGATATTTAAACTTGAGAACGCGGGGTGCCGCCGGCAGCGAGGCGTGAGCGGAAATCCAGCTGGGAGGCAGCTGGTGCACGCAAAGCGACAGCCAAATCAGTGCCTTGGCTGTCGTGGCTGCGCTTCCAGACTGGAGGCCATTCGATACAAATTTCAGGGCTAGTGGGACACCGCCCTGCTGAACTGTCTCAAGAGAACCAGATGGCTCGGTCTCGACATAGCACGGCGGCCAGATCGGCCAGTACTTGTTCGTCTCATGGAAGATGGCACGCAGATCTTGATGAGAAGGGATTATCGAGGCTATTGGACGGACCAGCTCGCGCACTTTGGCGTCTTGTTCTGGTTCAGCAATGCCGAAGCGGCTTCTGTCGGCTTCGCCCATGAACATGGAGCTTTTGAATAGATTGGCCAAAGGAGCATCTTCAAAGGCGGTGGATGCGGGTGAGCGTGAGCTCTCAGAAGCACGCACTGTTTCGGAAGCGGACGAGATCGGGGAAGCAGAGGGGTGTGAAGCAGCTGTCGTTGTTGGAAACTGAGCGGATGGCGAGTTCTTGGAGGACTGGGTCCTTGTAAGCGCATCATCGGATTTCAATTTGAACTGTGCCAAGGTTGCAGAGTTGGCATCGATCCCAACAGTCCCACATATATGTCGAATGGTGCCCTCGAGCTCCTCAAGCCGTCGTTGAAGGGCTGCTTTGTCTGGATCAGCAGAGTCTACGGCTGACGATGTCGCCGTTTCGCGTCCCTGGGGCTCTTGCGGCCTGCATACGACATGGTGAGCTTGACAGCCCTGGCACGAGGCCGCATTTTCAGGGAAAATGCACTTGACCTTTCGCCTGCGGCACTCGGCGCAGCTCCGTGTTCCGAGTCGCATGCGTTTCGGCTGTAGATCAGCGCCCGCGCCACCATTGGTGGGCCTGTTTGTTGCCATGGCGGTACCAGAGCGTCGCGGGCCAGATTGATTACCTTTTGGGAATGCTTCGCAGTCGTGTCGGACGTGTTCGGACAGATTCGTCCATCTGACAGAGTGAGGCCGTAGCGGCTCGGACGAACTCGCACGAAGGTGGTCCGGGGCAATTTCGTCATGTTGTCAGCACTTGCGCGGGCTAAGCCATTTAGTGTCGCCGGGCCAAAAAATTCCAAATAGCCACCGCCGCATTCACATAGCCTCAAGCGCGTTCCTTTTCGATTGGTTCTGGAAATTGGGTTATTGTGGCATTCCAGTAATCATTGTTGACGGACATTATTGACTTGTGAACCATTTGAATCCATTGTGAGCGATTGAATTATCTTATGACCGATTGCGACTCGAATAATGTCACCGATCATGCCATCGCCGTGTGGTGCAGCAATTGTTGGTATTTGGAATTGCGCGCATTGAAGGATCTTTTGCTTTTTGTAAATCGTCATGGGCCTAGTGCGGCGCTAGGTGGATCATGCAGGGCGTAGCGCATACGGCGATCTGGCTACCGGCAGTGGCCCAATCGCGCCGGTCCGAGACGACACAGATGTCGAAACGTCCATGGCTTGCGATGAGAGCATAGGCAATCAAGGAACTAACATGGTCTGGCGGGTCTCTCCTTATGGCTCAGCCATCCACCAGCCAGTGCACTGCGAGAGAGGCAACTTGTATAAAGACAACCCAGCTGCTCCCCATTGATGGACAGAACATCATCACGCAATATTCTACAATTCAAACGCATCCTCTCTACTCTTCAAACCTAGTATCCAACAATCATGGTCGCTCTCGGCTCCCTCACGGCTCTCGTTGCCGGATTCGCTGCAGTCGCAAGTGCTCGGAACTGCAAGGACATCACAGTGCCCGTCACGATCTCAACCACGAACCAAGTCTTCAACCTGAAGGCGCCCTCTTCCAACATCGAGGTTACCAACTTTATCCTCAATCTACTCAAGGTTGGCGGAACTTACGCACAGGGACTCTATGAAGGCGTAGGTCCATGCCTTGTTTTGCCTCAACCGGCTACTGACACTGCAAGATAGAACAAGACAGTTTCCGGCACCTACAACCTTGCCGCTACCTATTGTGAGCCTGCAAAGGGTCCTAGTAAGACTCTTCAAATCTTGACCCACGGTATCGGTTTCGACCGCAGCTACTGGTTCGTTCACTCTTTCCTTAACCTTCATATCCAGCGTTCTTGCGGCCAATGTATGCTAACTCATAGGCGTCAAGGGATTTCCCGATCAACAACTACAATTATAGTTATGTGAACAGAGCGTTGGAGCGAGGCTACTCGGTCCTGTTCTACGACCGCCTCGGCCTGGGCAAGTCATCACGCGGCGAGGCAGTCAACGAGATCCAATCGACGCTCGAGGTCGCTTCACTAAGCGCCCTGACACAGATGGTGCGCAAGGGAAAGGTGCCTGAGATCAAGTGCACGTTTGACAAGGTCGTCCACGTTGGCCACAGCTTCGGATCAGCTCAGACCTATGGTCTGGCTGCCAAGTTCCCCGAACTCACCGACGGCATCGTCCTCACCGGATTCACACTGAACCCTAACTTTGTTCCCCTTTTCACCTACTCGGCCAACATGGTCTTGGCCAACACCATCAAGGGTCTGCACTCCTACCCTAGCGGCTACCTTGCTCTTGGCGACGAGAGCAGCGTCCACAGTAACTTTTTCAGCTCTAGCAACCTTGACCCTGAGGTTCTCGCAGCCGCAACCGATGCTCGCCAGCCCGTTAGCGTCGGCGAGCTGTTGACCACACTTGCGCCCGCTTCCACCGTCAACAAGTTTGGAGGTCCCGTTTTGATTATCGATGGAGGTAGGTGGCATTCAATCTCACTTCTTGGCAAAGAGAGCATATGACTAACTCAAACCTCAATTTGCAGATCTTGACTTGGCATTTTGCGGAGGCAACTGTTCGCCCAGCAAGCCATCGATCCCTGCCCAGATGAAGAAGGCTTTCCCCAACACGTCTGACTTTGAGGCCGTTATTGTTCCTAACACTGGCCACGGCATGAACTTGGTAAGCACTTTCAGCAATTGGATGAACAAGCAGAAGTCTAATGGTCACCAGGAGTACACACACCTCATCACATACAGTGCCATTCTCGACTTTTTCGACAAGCATCTTTGAGCGTTTTGAGACTGTAGCCCTTAGAAAAATGCTTGGTGTACGTAACATTGTTGAATATGCCCCATTACAGAGCAACTTAATTTGGAAAAGAGTAGATCAGGCAAAGTAAGGGAATCCGAGTTATATAATCTTCGTGGCCATGAATGGCAATTCCTAATTTAATACATTTCAAACTTTATCACACCAATTCCTCATTATTTGGCTTATAGCATTACATCCAATGAATTCTTCACGTGCACTTTGCTGGGCCCTCTCAGTCCATGCGGTCGCTTGGGTCATATCCAGGAGGACTCCAGATTCCACACACGCCTAATTGCATCGAACCATGCCTCTCCAGAGATGAGTTACGTTTCTGGATACCCCATAGACCTATCTGTCATTGAGGATATCAGAAGTAGCCTTCTCGCTCAGAACAAAGGTCCCGAGAGTTGGCACCTCTCCAGGCTGCACAGGCCAAGAAGACCCATCGACAACACGAAGATTGCGAACTCCTCTGACACGAAACTTAGAGTCTAATACTGCCAGCGGATCATCATCTGCACCAATCGCGCAAGACCCCGAGACATGATGGGAGTAGGTTTGGGCTCGTATATATTGCCTTTGCCAATCATCTGTGCATTCAACACCAGCAGCACAGGGCTGATGCTCTGTGAATTGATTACCGGTGAGATTGTTAAACACGGGACGCACAAAGTTAATTGCTTCCACCATGGATTCGAGATCTTCATCATTGCCCTGGCTGAAGAAACCGAGATGGATGTTTGGCACGTCCCTCGGATCGGTCGAGCGTAGTGTAACACTCCCATTAATGTTTCGTGGGTGAAGCTGCATAAAGCCACACTCGAATTCATTTTCATTCCAACCGGGCATCCCAGGGAAAAATCCAATAAAGTTCATACTGCCACAATAGAAGTGGATGTCACGTGTGCGCAAGGCAACAGCAGTTTTGTGCCAGAGATCAAAGAACCCAGTAACAGGCTCAGCATAGGTTCCATACAGGGTTGCTTCATAGTTGTCCTTCATATTCACACCAACACCAGGTAGATCTTTGATGACGGGAATATTAAAACTCTTCAGTTCCTCGGCTGGTCCGATGCCGCTCAGTTTGAGGAGCTGGGGCGAGTTGAAAACGCCTCCCGCCAAAATAACTTCCTTGGTTGCATACGCCCGGCCTAGTTCACCTTGGGCGCTTGCGTTGTATCTGGGGTCTGCGGAGTAGAGGCTCTGGCCGACGAGATACTCGATTCCAATAGCAGAAGGCCTCCCCTTTCTGGGGGGCGGTTTTGAGAACAAAACTTTGGTTGCCAGAGTATCAGGCTGGACCGTAAGGGGGAAATTGCGAGCATCGGCAAGTGTTTCGCGGATATAGTTGAGAGGGCTGGAGCGTACGCCATTTCTTGAATGGGTAAATGCACTGAAAACACCAACTTCTTGGTCCCTGTTTGTATCATTTGAATTCACATCTCTCTCTAGTGATTCAATCAGCGTCAGGTTGGTGTTGGAGGCTTCTGTGAGTAATTCGGCTAGGCTTGTTACATAAGTTGCGTTTGATGCCCAAGATGAGTCGCTCCGGGAGGTATCCAGATATCCAGTAAATCCATGACTGGGGTCGCTGCCATTTGCAATGTAGTTGCACCTCTCCAACTTGACGAAATACTGGCGCATCTCATCGGGAAGCCATGTGTTGTCGCCTGTGATTTTGGCGATGTCTTCCCAATCAATATTCGGGGGCAAGGAAATAGTAGCAGCGTTATGCATCGCGCAGCCTCCAATGGTTCCTGCCCGAGGATAATAGACTCCCAACCGTTCCGCTCCTTCGGGAGGGTCCAAACCGACGTAGAATTCGCCGTTGGTCTGTCTCCACGTTGTGAACTGGTATTGTTCGTCAATTTCACGCGTGTCTCGAGACACGAAAAAGTCCCATCGTGTCAGCGGGTCATTGATGGCTGGCGTATTATTGTAGACCATGTACGAGTTGGCGTTGTCGATCTGATCATTGCCAGCATCCACCAGAAGAACAGAATGACCAGCACGCGCCAGGTTAGCAGCAAGTGGTCCACCTCCTGGTCCAGATCCAACGACAATGTACTCATATGTATCATTATCCGTATGGGTGTGCGCGCTAACGAAGCCTGCCAGGGCCAAAAACGCAAATGTGGTTCGCATTTTGGTCGGCTGGCGAAAAAAATCGAGACTGTTCGCCCAGAGGCAGCAATCAATCCAACTTGAAGTTCAACTATTGATGGATAAAAGATAAAGATCGCAGGCGATTGACTGCGTTTCGTTCTCGTGGCCAATGCAGCCATTTTATACGTCTGGTCAGCCCTTCATAGTTATGTTTGTGAAAATGGGGACATTATCTTGAATTGGATTAGCCTCGCCTGTCGGCATTGAGACGAACCCGCCTTCTGATCTTGCTGCTCCTTTTTCTCGGATTTGGAATTTTTATCAACTTAACTCCGTATACTATTGCATTGATAGCTTCAAGGTTATTTCACAGTTCCACTCAAAGATTCTGATCGCCTGTTAAATCCGAGGACAGGTAATGGATCAACGTGTGAATGGACCGCTGCATCTTGGCAGCGATTCTCCACTACCTTATTCGAGGAACCAATAATCCAGCCAAATCTAGGAAGGCCACAGGTCTAGAGCCGCAAGGATCACATAGTGCACCCGAGCGACTCACCAGGCTATCGAAACCCCAGAAGTAAGGCTTCTTCCACCAGGATCCACAACGCCCCAGATCGTTTGTGGTTTCCGAACAACTAGTCGCCCAAAATCGCAGGATACCTGCTTGAATGGCCTCCCTTGATGAGATCAGGTATATAAACAAGTCAAGCTTGTAAATTAACCGAAGTGCACACGTGGGCGTGTCATAAAATCCTCTTGGCTAACAGACATCGATCGGTTACAGATGTTCGACGTCAAAAGTGGTTTGCAACAACACATTCCCGTAGTGAGCGAACGGGGTCTTCGGGATCTGAAATATGTAATGATCCTTACCTGAAATACAGATATGACGCGGACGAGGTGAAGTCTGCCAACCGACCAATTTCCCATTCAATCTTTTTAAGGTATTTCAGTCTACGTATCACCCCGGCGCATACTTGCTAAACTTGACCCTGGTCCGCTGCCGTCGTCTGAACAAGGTGTGCCTGCTCGCGGAGTGAGGAGTATTATCGGAATTAAGCTGTAACTCCATCATGTCAAATATCTCCGACAGCTGTCTACCCAGGGAGGCAACTCTGGTAACACAGGAAGTAATCTGGTTCCGGGTTTCCACACTATGCCTCTTTTGATCGAAATAAAGTTAAGTTTATTTATCACATGTTTTGTCCAATCGGAATTATTGAATCATTATCTGAAATCCCGAGTCAAAAGTACCTTAATACTCGTGCAGCCTCAATTGCGACCTCGCACAAATAATTGATTCATCGCATATATTGACCTACCGTTAACAGTCCAGTTGGTCCCATACCAATGGAATGACTACTTTATCGTAACGTATGCGCCTGTGCAGTAAATTAGCGAGATACCCGGTACGCAGTTTTGCCAAATAACGAGGGGGGAGTGGGTTATGGGAAGCATGGATTATATCTGCTCGCAGGTCATGCGACCTACCCTATATCCCAACCAGATGTTGGAACACGGGGGCTGGGACTGTCCTTCGACAAAAACTAGATCATTGGGTGGCTTCACTGCCGCACCTGCATCTAACTTTACAGTGGTACGACGGTTCTGCAACTACTTACCTTGAAGATTCTTCGCGAGCTGAGTTCGTCTGTCCTCCTCTCGGAGACGTTGGTGTTGGGGTAGGTGATTTAGAGGTAAAGCAAGCATGTGCTGAGCTTGTTGGTATGCTGTCAGTAAGAAATCGCGGTGACGGAGCGAGGGAAGGAAGTGTCGACTTAGTTGCAAGTGCTACATGATTGGGAATCATTGGGTGTCGTTATCTTGTCTCGGTCCAAGTTGAGACCGAGGGCTGTACTCATGAGACCTGCAGACATAAAAACGCGAACAGGGCTCAGCACCAGGGACCCAGGCTAAACAGTTGTATCCCCCATTGGCAAACACAACGTTACCAGAGAATGCCTATCGAAGGGCCGGTACAGCAATAATGTCGCTTGGGCGATATTCACAAGGACTACAAATTTTACCCAGGCCTAATTGTAATATAGCTGGGGTCGGCATTTTGCCCAGGTCTATTTATTGGTTGACTACATTATCTCCCGCTGGTGTGTTTGCTTTCACATTTAACCATAGCTCTCAGAAAATATGGGATCTTGTCAAGTAGTCTCTTAGAGTTCAAAGGCAGTACGTTTCAGAAGTCGGGACCTCGCAGATTGGAGCCTGTAAAGTGCAAGGTTGCAGGCCTTTGAACACGTCATGATCATTCAATGCAACAACACACACTGCGCTTGTCACCGAAATAGTGAACATGATGTCTGGATTCATATACTAGAGGGCAGAAACAAGGGCTCTTTTTTCTCTTGCAATTTTCTTTACTTGCAAAACGATACCTTGGGTTCCAGATGCTGTGCCTCGGTGTGATGGTTGTGCCCATGATAAATAGTTCATAACCAAGATGGGATCAATGGGCTCTGAATCGGGTTTGCATTGAGCCGATTCATAAATTAAATAATTAACCTTATCCTGTCTGCTGACGTGTCTGGGGTCCAAGCGCGGTGTTGCCTGGTGGGTTATCTCACGAACCAGCCAAACTCCGCATCAGGCACCTCGTTAAAGGGATGCAGCGCTGGTCTTGATCCAACCGACACGTCAGATATCGGAGGAAAAGCTACCGCGTACAGCCTCGAAACCACAAGAGAGCCGATATCCGAGTTGCAATATCGCATCCGCGATGGCATCGGCGTCAGACTGGGGCCACCTTGCCAGCGGGGTCTCTGTACCCCGCGTCCTGGCTTGTACTCGCTGTCGCCAATTTAGAAAAAAGTGCGATCGCAAGTCTCCTTGCTCCACTTGTATCAAAGTAAGTTGGAACATTGAACAGGAGCGGTAGACTTACACTTACATTGTTTTGAAGGCCCAAGTCGAGTGTATCCATCGTACTCGCGCCCCTTCTCGCCGGCCCATGAAGTCTCGGGAGCATCTTTTGCAGAGGCTGGAAAGATGCGAATCCCTACTACATGAGCATTCTGCCTCATCCATGCCACACCAGAACGTAGTGAATCTCCACAGCAATGGTGCATCCAGCTTCCAAAATGGTGGTGTCGGGAAGCTAGTCAATGAACTAGACTGCAGGCGATACAAAGACTCTTACCTGTTAGACAACATCCATGATCAGGTTTGTCCCATTCTAATGACTGCGTGTTCGTCTTGCTAAAATATTGTTGAACATGCAGCTTCGAGAGATGCACAAAGTCCTATCAATGGAAACTAATGACGTTGGCTGTTCGGATGAGGACGATATAGCTGATGATGCTCCTGCATTCATCCTGGGCGGGGAAATACCTGCAGACACGCTCGATACAGGACCAAGGAACTACCAGGTTTTCTATCTTTGGCAAACTTTCCTGGATCGATTCAATCCTTTGACCAAACTCATACATGTGCCAACTCTCCAACCGCTGATATTCCAGATTTGTCATGGGACGTCAACCCTGCCCAAGCCAACCGAAGCCTTGTTCTTCTCGATATATACAGTATCAGTTCTAACCATGCTGCCGGAAGAATGCCAATCTATGCTGGGTTGTTCAAAATCGCAAGCCATGCGTCGTTTCTCCGCCGGAGTTCGTACCTGTTTGTACCAACTCGATTTCCTTAATTCCTATCATCTTGAAACCCTGCAGGCTCTCTTTATCTACCTGGTACGGGAAACTAATCCGCCGTTACCAATTCCATTATGCTAACATATTTGCTTTTGTCAGCTCTCTCTGCGGGGCAAGCGTGGCCGCCAGATGGCTTGGACACTAAACGGTACGGCTATTCGAATGGCTCAGAAAATGGGTCTTCATCGCGATGGTGAGGCCTTGGGGCTCAAGCCCTTTGAGACTGAAATGCGTCGGCGTTTGTGGTGGCAAATGATGACGGTGGACGCGTGGTTCGCTACCATGTCCCAAATGAGTCATTCATTCGTGCCGCAACGTTGGGACACAAAGTTGCCGACGAACATCGATGATAATGACATGAATCCGGACGCGACTGAACCATTCCAAAATAAAATTGGGCCTACTGATATGGTCTTTTGCTTGATTAATTATAAAATCACGGATTTTCTTGTTAGGCTGCCCGGATTTGAAGCTGCACTCATTGCGTCAGATTCAGAACAGCAAAAACAAGGTTCATCGGATCGGGGTAGCCAGGCCTTTCGTCTTCTAAACCGCTTCGAAACCGAACTGTCTGAAGCTCTGGATAGATACTGTGATGTATCTGCAGGACCACTGCACCGGATTGCGTACGACCGTAAGCTAGAAATCATAGCTAAACTCACCATGATGGCCGAACAAAGAAGCTATTCGGAAGCAAATAATAACAAGATGTTCGAAACAGCTGTTTCGACGACGGAGCGAAATACAAAAACCTACCAATCAATCGTTCAAAAAGACAAGATGTTCAAGTGGTATGCTTCGATGCACTTCCAGTTAGATCTTTTCTTTTACATGGTCGTGCAGCTATCCACTCATACCCAGGGAGGATTGGTCGATCGAGCATGGCGTCAGGTGGAGTTGAACTTGGTTTGCCATCCAGAGTTGATGGACTTGTCTAACAAGACGAGCATCGCTCTTGCACGACTGATTGTGCAAGCGTGGCAACGAAAAAAGGAAACTTTGGAGGGAGTGGCAGGGCTTGCCCCTGTCGTCCCCTCCTATATTGGTGTCTTACATGACAGACTCAGTGTTCAATCAGAGATCGAATCGCATCCTTCCATATCAGACGAGAATTTTTATCATGAGTCAAATGGGCTGGATCATATTCCAGATCATTTTATGCAAGACATTGAAACCCCTGACGATCACTGGAGCGTTTGGCAGAATGCTTTTACTTCTCCAATGACTGTTGAGGGAGTGCCTGAGAGTTTCGGTAATCTCGGGTTTGGCATTGCACCTATGCAATTGTGAATAAATGGAATCAGGCATTCAAATGAAACAATGTATGAAATATGTATTTTTTGGGGTCATAACTGTACGCAATTGCACCGGACCTAAAAAGAGAATGCGAGGCTGGGTTGGTGGAGGCAAATGGCACTGGCACCCAATGAGCTACCCCGTAGGGGACGAAAGGAGCGTCTCATAAGAAGTGCTGTTTGAAAGAAAAATAGCTCGACAGACAGTTCGTGGAAGATGAAAAAATTTAGATGAGCCACAGTTCTTAAGGTTTGGGAATTAGTAATTGGGTGTAAGATGCTTGGTTTCTGATTCCTGCTACTAGAACTGGCCTCTTCGTTGAAGTACTTCAAAATAGCGACCGAATCCATATTATCACCTAAAGAAGGTTGAGCTCCATGTATTGGATAAAGGGGTTTGACGATGTGGCGCATCAAGCAGTGACGGAGAGAAACTCCGCACCTGAGGCAAAGAAACTCCGCAGCCACCGCCTTGACCAACCTTGGCACCATGCATGTTGGAGCCACCTATAATGCGGCTGGGATTTGATTGGCTGAAGTGAACTTGAGCTGATCGCACATCGGGGAGAAAAAAACAGCGACAGCAGCATACACTGCAAGCAACAGGCGCGAAAGGCCATTATAAAGATAGGTTAGCGTCTTGTTTTCTTGCAAGAATTTAGAATAGCTTTAAACCAAATCACAAAATCATTCTATCACCATCAAAATGCCATTTCCATTTTTTAAGTCTGGTTTCGATTTCAACCCAGCCAATGATATTCCATCTCTTGAGAATAAGGTCATTCTTGTTACCGGAGGCAATGCTGGTTTAGGCAAGCAGTCAATCCTTGAGCTAGCGAAGCATAACCCAGCTGAAATTTGGCTTGCTGCCCGCAGCCTCGAGAAAGCCCGAGGTGCTGTTAATGACATAAAAAAAGAAGTGCCCTCTGCTTCCATCCGGGTGATGCAACTCGACTTAGCATCTGTGGACTCAGTGAAGAAGGCAGCAACAGGATTTCTCCGCTCCGAGTCCCGCCTGGATATTCTGATGCTCAATGCTGGCATCATGGCGACGCCAGAAGGGACCACAGATGCCGGCTATGAGACCCAGTTCGGGACCAATCACATGGGACACGCCTTGTTGACGACGATGCTACTTCCAGCCTTGACAAAGACTGCTGCCCTTCCCAACTCGGATGTGCGTGTCATTGTTCTGAGCTCCAAAGGCCATGACTGGGCACCAGAATGCGGCATCTACTTTGATATGCTTAAATCTACTGCCGAGAGCATGAATACTTGGACCCGATACGGTCAAAGCAAGCTGGCTAATATTCTATGGGCGAAACAGCTAGCAAGCAGGTACCCTCAATTGACTGTTGTGGCTGTGCACCCCGGAACCGTTGATACGGACTTATCCAAGAACTGGGCAGATGGCAGTGCTGCAATTCGGTTGATTCGGCCGATCGCGATGCCGATTGCAAGACTGACATTGCTGACCATTGAGGATGGTGCCAAGAACCAGCTGTGGGCTGCTACTTCCAAGGCTGTGGTGAGTGGCGAATACTACGAGCCTGTTGGTGTTACTGGAAGGGGTACTAAGCTCGCTGAAGATACCGAGCTGGCAGAGAAGCTGTGGAATTGGACTCAGAAGGAACTTGTTGGTATCCAGGCTCAGCTTGCTTAACAGGGGTTATCGTGTGTATTCTTCAATCTGTTGTTTTCTATTCATGTTGGTTACTGTATTGGACAGGCCTGTGTACATGGAGTTCACCACCAGATAGTACGAATACTGTTCAGTGCAAGAGCGGTTCCAGTCATCTAGCAATGCGGTTTTCACAATAAGTGATTGAGGTATTCTGTTGCCTCCCATTTAACATACGACGGGCGAATGGTTTAGTGGGATAATAATCCCTTAGCATCAGACTTCTGCATATTTGGGAGTGGTCCAGGGTTCGATTCCCTGTTCGTCCAATGTCTGGAGTCCAGTTCACACGGAAAGGATTACTTGTCAGGTGAGTAGTCTGTCTTGTTCATCTTTCAAAACCTTTCTTGTGATGAAACCAAAGATCCTATGCCTATGTGTTGTGAGGTCTTTTACACGTTTTTTCCAATTGTTCCTACTGAAAAAATCATCCTCACTGTGTTAGTCGGACATGTTTTGTTTAGCCGCCAGATGCTAATCGACAGGCACCAAGGTGTCTTTGTTTACAGATATAGCAATGGGTTTGCTCTTGTGTTATGGGCTTAGCTAAGCTTGAGAACAAGGCCTGAATTTCTTTTTTTAAAAAAAAAAAAAAAAGAACACGGACACCCCTCCCAAATGGCTTAATTGCTAAGTAACATTCACTAAATGTATCACGGTGGTCTGGGCACCATTTGACGGAAACTGGACAGTAGTCGGAGCTATACTCGTTGGGTGGACTGAAGAGATATGATGCATTGAGCACAGTCCACGGGCAGATAGATGATTAAAATCTTATAATAGAGTGCTGCTGAACAAGATGGCTTCCTTGTTAAAGCTCCAATCAGCTCGATTCTTTCGTTGACTAGTAATGATAATGTAAACTCACAGGATAGACGTCACCAATATTGGAAGTGCGCTCAAGAGACTTTGATCTGTACGATGTACGATCGCCAATAGTCAGACAAAACCCTATCAGTTGAAATAAATACTCGTACTACCTACCGGGTCTCCAGCAATGGGAGCTTCTTCTGGGGAAGCCAGTTATTGATCTCCACAATTGTATTCGTCCACAGGTCTTTCGCTTCTTGGTCATCAGTAGCGACCGGGTTGGAAGTGCCCAGCCTCCCAACTGGGGTCAAGAACCTTCCCTTGTACCTTTTTGCGTCATTCCTGACCTCCATGGCTGTAGCAACAAAGAGAGGGTTTTCGGCACCCTGCTCGGCGGCAAAAAATGACACACGGGCGATGGACCTGATCAATATATTGTTTATGGCTATGACGCCCTCAATCAGAACCTCTCCAGGATGCACAGCGATGCATAAGATAGGTAAGCCTTTCTCCTCGAATCGACGTTGAAGTTCTTGGGTAAATAGTATAACGGCTGTTTTTGACACAGCAGAACGAATCATATCGAACGCGAAAAAGTATCTACCTAGAAATTGCCACTACCATGGATATGCAAGCACGGGGTGTTTGAAGCATGTTGATGAGCGGAAGTTGAATTCGAATTGGCCTGGAAGCATGCTAGTATGAGCGGTGGAGCTGGGGTTTATGATCTTGACATCGGCGTTCTCTTCGGTCAACGCGTTCTTGAGAAGTGGTAGCAATCGATTGACGAGGAGGAAAGGACCCATATGACTGCATTCATTAGTCAGACGGTCCCACTACTTTTGGAACCAACCCACTTGGCAGTCATGTGCTGTTCGTATTTGCTGTCTATTAGTTATGTAGATGAAGTTGATGCAGCTGCATTGCTAACTATGGGACAATCAGTGGTAGTCACAAACAATTAAGGGAAAGGCTCAAAAGGTTAACTCAATAAATCAACTTTAGTCTCTTGTTTCTTCAACTTGTCGGTGGTAGCAGTAACACTTCTTGGATCACACAAATCCATTATCAAAGCATTGAACATTGCCTGGATCGATATTGGGGTCCTCACCCAATATTTCTTTCGATTTTCGAGCCCGTGAGTCGTTGCGAGAGGTCAGATACACCTTAACCCCATTTTGAGCAAGGAGTTTGACAGTTGCAAATCTAATTCCCGTCCTGTCGGGTATGTCATGTCAGTTTGCTTTTCGGCCTTTGGTATAATGGGACTTACGCTCCTCCCATCACGAGAGCAACTGGACCGTGCATGTTTGGCATATTTGCCAACGGGTTCCATCGTTCCGGCGTCATCAAGGGCGATTTCACAATGGCAATACTCAAGGGAGGAAGAGGTTCACTTGAGGCTTCGTTAGACCGGATTTGTCGAAAATAAACAGTCAAACAGTGCCCTCATCAGTTTCAAGGCTCGATTTATACTTATGTCTTGGACTCGGGGCAGTAAAATAGCCCGTGTATGAAACTGTTCGCCCTCCCCAGTGCTAGTGGATTTGGCGGAACGCTAGCGGAAACTTGATGGAGATGCTATAATTTGCAAACTTAGCAATACCACTTGATTTTCCATGATTGGTTTAATAAGTCCACCATTAAAAGTGCCGTTTATGGGCATAGAAGCTATCGAATATCTTCTTCAAGAAAGAGGAGGGCTGGCTAGCGCCAAAATGCACGTCTCGCCAGCGTTGCAGACCAGATAGGGGTTGGTAGGTCGACGTGGGCTGCGACAAGTTTGAAGTTGGTTCGAGGAGAACTGCCCCCATTTATTTACAATATAGCAAATTGCATAATTTAGTCTCGCCATACACCTCGCTTTGGGAGTGCCCAAAAAACCACATATTGAGACAAGGTAGTTTGGTCAAGGCTTTTTTCATGCCTTCCTATATTTATCCTTTCGACTCATACTTTCCAGAGCAGGGATAATGCTTGCTTCCTAAGTATAGTGACGTGAAAAATTGCACGTGCTGAAAGGAGCTGTGTGGGTCCCTTCCTTAGTTCGATGAGAAGGATCTTGTTGTCCCTGGCCAGAGAGCGTATGGATTCATTGCAATCTCTATTATCCAAGCGGGAGAATGATGATATTGTAATAATCTGAGATTAACTCTTAAGATGCACATTGGGCCCATATTTTACAGTCGAATTGGGCTTGCGCTTGCGCATCTGCTATCTGACCAAAACATCTTATTATGTTAATGACTGTGCACCAAACCTTCTGAATCATGGTTCTATCACCTCCGCATTGCCTCCGCCTCATCTCCACCTCATCCCCGCCACTAAAAACCTCCCCCCCTTCCCCCTCCCCCAAATCTTCCGCTTGCAAAGCGCAGCTTGACAGAGACGACCTGTCCTGATTTTTGTCTCCGCGGCCCACACGCTCTTTTGGGTTCTGAGAATCGCCATGGGTCGACAGTCTAAACAAAAGTCGTGCTTCGGTTGCGTCGACACCAAGCGCCGTTGCGACAAGAGAGTTCCGTCTTGCTCGCGATGCTTGGACAAAGGAATCATGTGCAGCTATCTACCCGTGCCGCCCAGTCGTCAGTGGCCACGGTTTGGTCTGGACAACTTGAACACCACTCTAGATATCGGTTTGAGTGGGGCATGGCCCTTTTCGAGTTTCGATAACAGCATGAGCAGTACCTCTCAACTTAGTGATGCTTCGAAGACGAACCTGCTTGGCCCGGCATTTGACGCCAATTTGGGTTGCCCATCATCTTTGGATTCATCATCCTCCTTGTCAGTGCCATTCTCGACTATCAGAGTGGATGGTGGTCTCGACTGTGTCCAGTTAATGCCGAAATTCGGGGATATCAGCTGGTTTCTCCAACCTCCAGCATGGAGTGTAGCTTTCCATTACCAACCCCCCGGCACGATGCCAACGGCTCCTGTCTTTTCAAATTTTATCCGAGGTTTGCAAGACTGGCTGTTCCGTTTTGTCCGCGATGGTCATAACCCTTTCATCCACCGCCACCTCTACTCCGAATCAGGCTACCCTCAGTGCATCCAAGATGCTTACTCTGCAATTGCTATTTCCAAAGGCAGCAATACTGAAAACGAGCACATAGTTGAGGCAATCTCCTCTACCCATATCGCAAATTTACTAGGTGGCCAGCCCAGCGAGAGCCCCATATCCTTCAACACACTGTCCACCAGGGATCATCTAGCCCGCACACAAGCCCTTCTCATTCATATACTACTCGCACTCTTCTCTGCTTCCATCCAACGTCGTGCCAAAGCTGAGAATCTTATTAGCACACTACATAGATGGAATAATGAGTTGTGGGAATCTACAACTCAAGATGCGACATTCACTAGCATCCTGCCAAACTCTTCTCAGGCATCAACGGGGAACAATATTGGAGAAGTCGACTCCATCCCAAAACTGTACAGAGCATTTGTTCTGTCTGAGTCTACCCGCCGAACATGGCTTCTATGTAATCTCGCCACGGGTGTCTATGGCGGCCTCAAAGGCGAGGTGACTGAAACATGCAGGGGCGATGTTCGTATTACGGCGCATGCAGCATTGTGGGAAGCGCCTTCTTCGCCACGATGGGAGGCTATTGCGCGCCACGCTGATCCATTATTTATATATAGTCTTCATGGTCAGAGCCTTCTGGAGCGTGGCATTAGTGCTTGTCAGGTTGATGAGTTCGCACGACATTTGTTCACTATTATGTGGGGGATGGAGAAGGTTGAGAGCTGGGCAGTGCGAACAGGGGATGAGATTTCGGTGGTATATTAAGATGCTCTCATTTATGATCCTGCTCTGTTCTTGTCATGATTGTTGGATTTGCCTTGCGGCTCATTTACAGTGGCGAATACTGGGTTGCACTTTTAGAAACGGTAGACTATTGCCGTATGGTCAGGGTGTACAAGTACTATGCCATCAAATACAGCCATGGGGTTAACACGAAACTAATTTATGAGTGCTAATTTTCATTCATATTGGAGTAATTAGATGGAAGAATGACAAAGGGTTGCCCACATGATTGTGAAAGTGACCCTTTGGCAAAACAACCATCTGTCTATGAAGATGATTACCTGCCAAATCATCCGCGATCGGCAAACACCCTGGCTAGACTTATTGACGGGTAACAAGTCGGTGGAAAAGCTTAGGGGAAAATTCGGCGATATCAGTTGGGACCGTGTATTCTGTTTCATCCACCACCTTTTGCCAATTGTCCCTCACAGATTCAAGAGTCCAGTCCTCATCTGCAGGGCCAAAATATCCTTTAGTCTCAGCAAGAAAGATGCGAGTAACGAGCCTATTCGCGGCTGCAATGGTTTCACCGTTGACCTTGGAATTCTCATGAGCCAACCAGGCTACTGTGGGCGCCACATCGTGGGCGGGTATGTTGGCTTCCAAAAAGGCTCTGGTTTGCTCATCCTGAACATGGGCGGCAGTACCAGCAGTATAGGCCATGGGAGCGATAGTGTTGGTCAGAATATTATGGTCCTTGCCCTCAATCGCGATACATTTGGCCAACCCAACCAGCGCCGACTTAGCAGCCCCGTAGGTTGATTGCTGCGCGCCGCCGAATATCAAAGGCGACGCGACCATTATAATGCGACCAAACTTTTGACTCTTCATATGTGGCCAGGCTGCCTGTATGACATTCCAGGAACCTCCAACATGAACACCGAGCATTTCCCAGAGATTGGAGTCCGGGGTCTGGTCGAAATCGGCACTATTGACGCCACCGGCATTATTGATGATTATATCAATACGTCCAAATGTATCGACCGCAGCTTTCACGAGCGCATGGGCAACCTCGCGATCTGCCACGCTACCAACATGAGAGATAGCTTTCCCGCCGACGTCGGTGATTTCCTTTGCGGTAGTTTCTGCCGTGGAAGCAGTGGTGCTGTTCACGATCACAGCGGCGCCAAGGCGGCTGAGGAGAAGGGCATACTCGCGACCCAAACCTCGGCCAGATCCGGTCACTATAGCAACACGGCCGTCGAACCTTAGAGGACTATTGGACATGGTGGAATTGTGTGAAAGTAATGATAAAAGGGACAATTGTCTTGTGATAAACGGTATGAGTTGGTCGTCGTTTGGAGTCCTGTGGTATTTTCTTTCTAGTTTATAAAACCCAACAGGCACCTTCAGTTATTTTATCTCTCGCATTCTTTGAACACAGCGCTTTTTGTCTTTGAATGGGAGCTGCGGAGTTGCCTTTGACAAACTTTCCTTCCTCCGCGAAGAATGCAACGCTATTCAGCGTTCAGGTGGAAGTCAGCCCATGCCCAATTAACCACATATCCTGTTCACAAACGGCTCTGTACTGCTTCGAAAGATGCCTTAGATATCGTATTACGTAGTTCCCTTATCCGTCCTAGCCTGGCTTTTACCTCCGCATTGAAAAATCTGCTGTGCCTGGCTACGTGCATTGCTCCGCCCCTAGCGGAGATCTCAAACACTAATACACAAACGCTCCGACCAAGCAAATAAGCCAGCCAATCATCTTTGAAAGTTTTGTGGCTATGCGAGGCTTTGCCAGACAATCCAATTAAAATATACTATGGTAGATGTACCCCACTTGCAGCGGGGCACAGACTTAAATCTTTCTCTTTGGAATAATATTATGATTTCTGATGATTTTGAGATTTTGGTTTTGTGCAGATCGGAATATCTATAACCCTTCTAATCATAATACCCCCTGCTGCCGGCAATGGTAGCCTCCCAACGCGACCCAGTGGGAGCGTTGGAAGCAGCTTTCCAACAGCTGACAGCAGCCTCAAAACTACTTCACTCCTCGAGACCTGCAACGTAGGCCCTTTCCAACTCGTTACTGAATAGAGGTTCATCTTGAAAGCCTTCAATAATCTGAGAGTTAATTATAGCGTCTGGTGGGAGCGGCAAAGGTGATGGCAAGACAAGAGATGGAAGAATGGTCGGCGATCTAATGTACCTGAGGCCGAGTAATGAACATAATCTTGCACATGGTACACGGCAGAGAACATGAAGTTTGGTAGAAAACGGTGTGTATTATTTGGATATCCGAGAGTGCAGAAAGCCTCAGTTCGTGATGTCCTTACCCTATACTCTCGCAAAATCCGACCATGGAGTGGAGTCACTTTTTGCTTTTTTCTCCGCGTTTTGGCTTCCAATAACAGCCTTAATTGGTTCTCTATATTTATGGACCCGTTTTCGTCTCCACCTCATGGTCGGATTTCGCAAGATTATACGGTAATTCTCCCTGTCCTAAGATGTTTGGTGGTGGATGCAAAAGACGTGACTACGTGCGTAACTTAGACCATGTCTCGTCTGTGCAGTCGAATTTTGAAGTAATTAGGGTTTAATATGTTGTATGTAAGAAAAAAATTATCTAAAGATGGCTCTTGAGTCTTGTATTTGAAAAGTTCATCCAACATTATCTTTACTACTCGAATCAACATTGGAGTCGGCGTCGCAGGAAGCATTTCGGGCCGAATTTAAAATACTTGGTCCTCATTTGCCCATACCACTCCAAAACGCCCCGTTTCGGCCCGAACCAGTTCGGTGTGTATAACGCGGAGACGGGGATCAACCAACCGCCCCCCTGGCCTTGTGACAGCTGGAGGAGACGCAAGCAAAATACCCCTTTTGGAAATAAGATGCAACGCTTGCCCAGCTTTGGCGAGGCAATTTTGTTTTTTCGTACTTGATCGAGGTACACCGTTTCCGTAAATTCTCAACCCCCGTCCCGATTGAATCATGGCCCACAGCCTACGATATCACCCCGAGTACCAGGCAGCGTTAGATGCCATGGCTTCAACCGACACCACTCCAGCGATGTCACCACCACCTGCACCCAAGGACGTCTACGCTCTCCGCAAGACATCAGAAGCGTTTATGACGCTGATTCTGCAAGGGCTGGAGACCTCAAAGGACGTATATCAGTCTAAATTCAGCATCTCTACTGATGACGGTGCCAAGATTGACATCTTCCAATTTTATCCCTGGAAGCCTTCTGGCGTGTCATCGGCTCCAACCCCAGCAGTTCTGTACATCCACGGTGGTGGTCGAATTTCCTGTAACGTCAACATCTTCTCTGGTGTTATTTCTCAACAGGTCCTTTCAACCGGTGTTCCCATATTCGCAGTAGAGTACCGGCTCGCACCTGAAAGGCAGAATGCTTCTGCTGCAGAAGACGCATTCTGTGCGCTCCGCTATATCTCTGAGCATGCTGCTGATTGGAATATTAACCCAGCACGGATCGCTGTCCAGGGACAGTCTGCCGGAGGTGGAATTGCCGCGAGCTGCGCGCTTTTGGCCCGAGACAAGCAGCTTTCTCCCCCCATCGCACGCTTAGTCCTCATCTACCCGATGCTAGATGACCGAACGAAACTACCCGCAGACTCACCGCTTCGACCCTTTTTGACCTGGAAAGCTGAGTGGAATGAGATGGCTTGGAAGGCGGTTTTAGGAGACAAAGCTGGAGACCCTTCCGCCAATGTATCGCCTTATGCTGCTGCAGGCCGTGCAACGGATGTCCGTGGCCTCCCCCCGACTTTTATCGACATCGGAAGTTTGGATCTGTTCTGCCAGGAGACCTTAGAATTTGCTGAAAGGCTCATCAAGGCCGATGTAGAAGTCGAATTCCACCAATACCCAGGGTTACCTCATGGATACGATAGGATGTCAAACATGCCTATTAAGAAGGAAGCCATAGCCCTCCGCTATAATGCGATCAAGAGACTTAAAAAGTGATTCTAATTATTCAGCAACTATGGAATTCATAGAATCACATAGATGGGGGGGCTCTTTCAAGCGAGGGACATGTTGTCCCAGCTACCAGCAAAGGTGCCATGTCCGGTCTCCTTGATCGAAATTTTGAACCAACTCTGGTTTAGCACGTTAGAAGCTGAAATTGGATAGCTCACAAAAGGTTGTTGAGGCTTATTATGTTCTAATACATTATAGAAACAACACCCCCTCTAATTTATCACACTCTTCGCAAATATCCAACTCTCTACCATTGCCAATTGCAAAAATTGTAATAGGCTTCGCCGCCACCGATCCCGAACATGCAGACGTCACACTTCTGGGCTTGAAACCAACCGATGGAACACATGTTTCTGGTGTGGCGAATTCTTACACAGCGAGATGTCACTGTCATCTCCTTTGTCGCGTCACATCTGTACAATATCCAAGTTTTCACCTTGTTCAGCACACCAGCACGGAGTCCGACCAGAAGAATGCTGCGTGTCGGTGTTGACAGGTTCGGTATCCGGAAGTAGTTTGACTGGTTGCATGTATATCCATATTTCTTGCAGCAAGAGATAAAGATCTTAAGCCATAGTGATTCTTTGAATCGTGATCAACACCATCTTATTTCGCCAGGATCATTGTTATGCCGTGTTGTCCGTTTGGACTGGCATATGAAAGCGGAGCGAGACGCCTTTTGTTGGGATAAGTCTTAGAAAGGGGTAAGTCACCATCAATGACCGGCTGATGTAGATATGAAGATGGCCTTGGATTCAGAGCCATTTTACAGGAAACTCTCAAAAGGGAAAAAATCGTACATGCAATTTATATTCGGTAGGTATCAGGTGATTGTCACAAGTCATAAGGGGAGCCCAAATAATTTGACTCTTCTCTATTAGATACATTGATTTTCATAAGGTATAGTTCGTAAATAGTTTCAAAAAGGAAAGTGTGTCGAGAAATATAGAAAAGGAGCGTTGTATCAATACCTTTACTTGCAGGTGATCTCCATGCCCTCCATATCCCCCTTCTCTCTCCACTCCTTGAGAACATTGTAGTAGGCCATAAGACCCGCTACCATGTTGGCCCTCCTGGCGAAATAGAGCTTTTGCTCCAGTGTTCCCTGGAGAGGCTTGATGTCGCCCTCTCTGTTGTTGTAGCTGGGAGTGCAATCCGACATGATGGAGTTGAACAGAGCATCGTGCGCGATTCTCATGGACCAGTCCTCCTCGCCCTTGGCAGTGGGCTGGAGGATGACCTTCTTGCCGTCGTTCTTGCGAATCGCTTCACCCACAACGTGGGCAACATGTGTCGCAATCGTGTCGAGTGTGTGCACGACGTTGACAGTTGCTGCTGCTTGGCCTCCGGTTCCTGGCATCAGGAGGTTGGGGAAGTCCCTCGTGAAGATGCCGTGAAGAGTGCCGACAGTTCCGGCCCACTTCTTGTCAAACACCAAACCCTTGGAACCCGTGATGGTCATGTCGGCTCGTGAAGCCGGGGTGCCATCACGGAATGGCTGGTAGCCGGTGCTGAAGATGAAGACATCAACGGGGTACTCGGCACCCTTGGCCACGAATCCAGCCTTGGTCATGCGCTGAATACCTGCACCCTCGGTGTCGATGAGCTCGACGTTGGGGTTGTTGAAGGAATCGAGATAGTCATCGTGGAAACCTGGGCGCTTGCACCAGCCAGGGTACCAGGCCTTGAGGCTCTCTGCAGTAGTGGGGTCCTTGACGATTTGAGAAACTCGGTCACGGACACTGTTGGCCCGGGGCAAGTCGAGCTTGTGGAGGGCCTCAAAATAGGGCTTCACCTTCTCCTCGGTCAATCCGCTGGCGTTTGGTCCGCCGACGAGGGCGGAGAACGAGGGCATGTTGGACCAGGCATCCTGGACCATGTCGGTCTCAGTGGGGATGTTGCTGATGCGGGATGTGAAGTTCTCCCGTCGGAGGCGCTGCCAGTCAGGGCCGGTTGCAATCTTGGTGCGGAACTCCTCCTCATCCACGGGCCTCTGGGCACGGTAATCGACGCTCGATGGTGTTCGCTGAACGACGTATAGTTTCTTTACCCACTTGGCCAGCTCAGGAACCACTTGAATGGCCGTGGCGCCCGTGCCAAGGACGGCAACTCTCTTGCCCTCGAGTTTTGATAGGGTGGCATCAGTTGGAGAACCACCGGTGACGTTGTAGTCCCATCGCGAAGTGTGGAAGGAGTCACCCATGAATTCACCGAGTCCCAGGACCTTGGGCATCTTGGGACGCGTCAGAAGACCAGCGGTAAGCACAAAGAAGTCGGAGTGGATCTTGAATGTGCGCTCAGGCTGGCCGTTGATGGCTCTTTGCGAGACGGTGGATGTCCACTGGCCGGTCTCATCATCCCAAGATGCATTGGTTACGCGAGCCGCGAAGACGGCTCTCTTGTCGAATTTCCACTTGCGTGCTACCATCTCGGAATATTCCCTCAGCTCAGAGCCGTAGGAGTATCGGTGCTTTGGGACGTATCCCGTCTCCTCCAGAAGCGGCATGTAGCAGGAACCCTCAATGTCACACATGAGACCGGGGTACCTGTTCCAGTACCAGGTGCCTCCAAAGCCGCCTGCATTGTCGACAAAGATGATGTCCTCCGGCTTGAAACCGGCAATATCAATCAAACGAGCAGCGAAAAGAATGGCACCAAAGCCGGTGCCGACAAGGACGGCCTTGGCGGTTTCGCCGTCTTTGGCTGGGTATGAGTTTGGGATCTGGCCATCAACCACCCAGGGATCCTCTGAATAGTGGTGCAGGCTGTCAGACTTTTCTACGTCAATGTACTGGGCGAGACCGTCAGATCGGAGTCGCTTCTTTCTCTCCTCCTCGTATTTGCGGAGGGTGTCTTCTGGGACCACAGCGGCCGTTTCGGTAATGGTTGTGGCGCTCATGTTGACTATTTTGTGAAGGACCAAGTACGCAAGTCCAGAGATGTTTTGGACAAGAGATTGCATAAGTAGAGTATTGAGGTGTTAGTGAGCGACGGATGGCGGCTTCATCTGGCCTTCGTTTGACGTGCCGGCGCCGGCCATTTATCACCGGGATGCTTTCCAGCAACGCCAGAGATTCAGGCGGAGCTCGGGAGCCGAGATCTGGCGGCATGGGTCAATCCCGACCGATACAAGATAAGCGATTTGGACCCCAACCCCGAGGCTGTAGCGCCGTAGGGCCGTCGCGGGCTCGGTGGCGCTCGGTCGGTGACCGTAAGGCCATCAACATTGGCTGCGCGCGTCAGCTTATTAGAGGGCGCAGCCAGCCTGCCACCTGTCGCCTTCAGCAGCCATCTTATCCGATTTCTATTAATTTGCGAAAAATGGTGCCTTGATCAGGCCATGCAGAGCTGATCAAACCACGTTGCGCCATCAGCTCGCGCCCCGATGGTCGCGACACGAAGGATTTCCAGCCCGTCATGCTTCGCTGTCCGACCCACGGCGCAGCATGACGTAGGAATCGGCGCTGACTGGCGCACATCCGTATAAATCTTTTCTAAATTGTCACTGCACGCAACACCAAATCAGTCCACTGTAGCAGCGCAATCATTTTCTCCTTTCGACATGGCTGACTTCTCGTGCTATGACGGCCCCAGCGAGGACTGGCTGCCCGTGCAAGCCACCCTCGCTCCTCCACCCGCAGGAATCTCTGCGACGGACCAGCGGGCGTTTATCAACAAGGATCGAGAGGCCGCTGCCGCTGCGGCAATCCAGCCCTTGTTGGCTGAAGTTGAGATGAAGGACTATTCAATCCCTACACGTGATGGCGCGCAGCTTGAGGCCAGAACTTACCGCCCAACATCAGTGGACAAAGATGAACTCTTGCCTGTCTATATCCATCTCCATGGCGGAGGATTTCTTCTAGGAACCCTTGCATCCGAGGACGCTACCTGCGTACTGATCACTACTAGGGCCAAGGTACTCGTTTTTAACCTCAATTACCGCCACACTCCTGAGCACATCTACCCCACTGCCTGGAACGACGTTGACGATGCCTTTGACTGGCTTGGCGAGCACATCAAGGAGCTAGGTGGAGACCCAGACAAGGTTGTGGTTGGAGGCATTTCCGCGGGAGCACAGCTTGCCGCCTCAGTGACATTGCAACGGCACCTTAACCCCACGAAAAAGAGCGCTAACGAGCTCTCCATCGCGGGGCAGATGCTGCTGATTCCCTGCCTCACGCACACGGACAGCACCGCATCCCAGCTCAAAAAGCTTAAAGACCCTTCCCTGTCCAGCTATGTAACAAATGTCGATGCCCCATTTTTGCCAATGTCGCGGGCAAAATTCTTTTTCGACCTGTTGCAGGTTGAGAATGCGTCAGAGGATGACATTCGACTCAGCCCTGGCAATGCAACGCCAGAGCAGGTCAAGGGACTCCCCCCCACTGTATTTGGAATTGCCGGTCTGGACCCTTTCCGAGACGACGGGCTGCTATACGCCAAGATGCTTACTGAGGCTGGGTAAGTCAACGTGAATGTGGAAATCTGGAGCTGAAGCTAACATGCTGCAGTGTTGCAACAAACGTGAACCTCTTCAAGGGTGTTCCTCATGGATTCAGAAGGTTTGGACACAAGCTATCCGCATCAGCTCGATGGGATAAGCTTCTGGAGGATGGAATCTGGTGGATGCTGTCAAAGCCACCGCCTTCTGAAGAATTCGTCATCAAGGCGTAAATATTCGTCGTCTTCTTCAGCGACGGGTAGTTAGAAAGTACAGCGATGAATGGAAAGTCTTGTTACGCAACGTCATCGTGCCTGAACCAAATGCAGTTGTTCAATGCATGACCTGCGGTCTCGACTTGATCAGCCCCATCGCCAATTTGGGACTTACTAAAGTGCACTGTCGTGTGAACCCCAGTTCTCATAATCTGGGCCTTGCTATCTTGTTAGATTCAGCCATTGAACCCTCTCCATGGCGGACAGGCACCTGTGGAATAGCAGGATGGAAGGGCCGACAGAATTCGGGCCCGCAATGACACACTGACTAGCTGATTTGCGTAGAAGATGAGAATCAGATGGCCAACTGAGTTTTGGCTTGGCCGCTTTTTGCAATAAGCCTCGCGGAGTCCACTTTCGGGAATTTTGCCCCGGACCTGAGGGAGAGACGCCACCGGAACTTACCATCTGTATGTTGGCATCATAAGACCTCTATTCGCTCGCGACACTAACGCAATTCAGACCATTAGCTATTTCTGCACATCAAATCATCATTTAATTGGGGAATCGGATCAGTTTCTGGACTGTCAGCCATATGGCCATTGTCTTGGCATTGTGAGACAGGCGTGGTTCCGGACTGATCCTGAGGTAAAACTCAAAGCTAAACAACGCCACAGCTCCACGAGGAATCTGCCATTTCCGCGCCTTCAGATGCCATTAAAACTTTGACCAGTCCCGGCCCCTCTATCAGTGGATTTTTCTTTCCCCTCTTCTGCACATTTCGTGCAGTGCAACTCGCTTCAAAAGAAAAATGATCCATTTGCCAAACTTTGCGCTCCGACAGACACGCTACCCTCCGGCTGCGGGTAAGGTCCCGGCAGATTTTATCTGTCACTATGCCTGGTTTTTTAGTGCCAGATGACTACAAACCCGAGGCGCTGAGCGAGGTAGACATGCAAATAGCCTCCATTGCTTGGGGCTTTTCGCTTGGTACAATCATCTTCAACACAATCAAGGCACTCCAGCAGACCGTGTCGACATTCCGCCGGAAGAAACGCTTCACATTTTATATCACGTTGCTGTGGATGGAAATATGTGCCAGCTTATCCCTGAGCATAATATGTTGGATGTACCTACGGTCATATATTCAACCAAGCATGCAATACTTCTTCTTCATCAGTGAGTGCCATGAGTCCCAGGTTCGCACCGTCTAATTGACATTCCTCAGTTGTTACATGGTCCACCCAAGTGCAATGCCTCATCCAGATCATTATCAACCGTGTTGGTCTCCTCATGGATGATCGTCAGCAAGCAACCCGATTAAAATGGGGATGCTTTCTTACTCTACTCACAATTAACATCAGCGTTTTTTGCATTTGGGTCCCCGCCCGACTCCAAATCAACGAAACCTACGTCCACCTCAACGAGATCTGGGACCGATGTGAAAAGGTCATATTTGGTCTCATGGATGCGTCTCTAAACATTACATTTATATATACCGTAAAGAAACGTTTAATTGAAAACGGACTACGGAAATACACTAGATTATATTACGCAAACCTAGTTCTCACCATTCTCTCTATTAGTCTGGATGTAAGTTCTCACAGCTAAGGGCCTATCTGTACATCATTTATTAACCAAAACACCAGATCCTTCTTATATCTATGATGTCTCTACCAAACAGCTTTGTGTACGAGGAAATCTATTCCCATGCCCATTCTAAACACGTGCTCATTTTTACCCTTGCAGATATATTCAGTTTCACCCACTTGTCTATCTTCTCAAACTTCACATTGAGATGAACATGGCCGAACTCATTGGAAAGGTTGTTCGCGCCAGCAATCCCATGAATAGTCATGGGGAAAGCTCGGAAGCTGGAACCTCGAAGAGTCGCACGCAAACTATAAAAAATGCCATCATAACAGCGTGTAGAACACGAATCGATCCTGATGATGAAGAAAGCAGGCCCGAAAGTAGAGGTACTCAAATGGAAACGAGAGCAGCTGAGAAACAACCTGTTAAACCAGTTGAAATAAGAGATGAAGATGCAGCGGGACAATGTCATCATAGAAATGTTAGCGAAGCAAGCTCTTCAAAGAAGATGAGTGAGCCGCAGTTTCCAACTGATTTAGATTTATAAACGTACAACCTAGTTAAATTCTGCTTGACGCGTAGATGAGCATATATGTGTATGAAGCCACCCAAACATTTGCATCTAGTCCAGTGTGCGAAATGAGAAACGAGATACGCGATTCAATGGCTCTGCAAGGTAAGAACATGTATAAATCGGACTTAGATATGAGCGTTATTCTCACGCACACCTGGTGTATCTGGAATCCTAAACACATATTTGATACCGTGCGCCTTGCCAGCTTTGAGATTCTCCAATGCGGTCTGGATTCCGTCCAATCCACCAGGTACCACCTCGTGAGGTTGGGGTTTGAACCAACCTTCCGATAGACCACGGGCAAAGTATCTGAATATGATGAAACCAAAGTCCTTCTCGTTGCTGTGGACTGTGCCAACACTGGTGATACTCTTTTCGATGGACGGCGGTATCTCCTTGTATTCACCCAACGGCAGCACGAGCGTGATTTTGGCACCTTCGGCCAGGACGTTGCTGAGGTTAATGTAGCTGCCGTGCTCTGACACAGCATCAAAAGCATAATACAATTTCGCGCCCCCCAGGGCTTGCTTTATCCCCTCGACAACGGCAGCGTCGCCCTTGCGATAGTCGACCACCGTGTCACCCTTGCTGCGATCAAGGAATTGCTCAATGTGAGGTGCGGAGCCCCCAGCGACTCCGATAATTGGGTGAATGTTGCTCCTCTTAGCTAGCTGAACGGCGTAAGATCCCACGGCAGAGGATGCACCGTAAATCACGAGAGGCAATGGCTCAGTTGCTGGTTTCCAAGGCTCTGGCAATCCTAGTCGTAGATAGAGACCCACTGCTGCCGTCGCTGCCGCAAGTGGGATAGCAGCAGCCTCTAGTGCAGAACATTAGCTTCCATTTTATAACTCGTCTTTGAGGTGGGAATCAGAGGGAATTGATTGCAGTACCTTCAAATTTTGTTTGCTGAGGAATATGAAATGTAGTATGTTGCCACGCAAGGGCATACTCGGCGTAAGATCCGTGGGGGGTCCGCATTTCGTGAAAAGCGGCCACACGATCTCCGCGTTTGAACTCTGTCACATTGGTGCCAACTTCATGAATGATTCCAGCAATATCATCTCCTTGGTTCAAAGTAGTGCCAGTCCATTCTGGGACCTTCCAGTCCTTCGGGTTTGATCCGCTCACCAGCACCTTGATAACAACCTGGTTGGCGCCTGGCTCAGGGATTGGCGAGTCAACAATTGACACCTTCGGACCTGTGAATCTCTGTTAGTGCGGCCCGCCCAATGGATCAAACGTGACTCCCACCTTTAGAAACGAGAGCCTCCTTCATTGTGAACCTTTTACTATAGCTCTCGTGCCTGTCTATAGGTTACTATCTCGTTGTAGATATTTTGAACAGACGCGACTGCATTAACGGGAAGAAAAGAGGAGCAAAATGGGGAATGGATGAAGGTTTTCTTCTACATTAACTTATGATGATGGAATAATTGTATTGGATATGCTAGTCGTGACGTAACAAGCACGCCATCCATCCGGGATTAATCAGCCATGAGGGGTAGATTCTCCCGCGGCACAAGATACCCGCAGCCGATGTCGCGATGAAGCAGAAAATTCAAAATGTTCATGAAAAAAACTCCAAAAGCAAATTGATCCAATGCGGTCATTCGAAAATGTCACTCGGCTAAGTCGCTGGAAAGAACTCGTGGAATATAGCAGACGGTCAGCTAATGCGCATAAATAAGATACATGCGAAAAGGTACAATGGGTGAATTCATAAGAATTTTCAACATCTTCATGTCCGCACCGTCTCGGTAGAGACTGGTTGATCATCAGCTCGGTGATGAATCAGCATTGCTGTAGGCCAACGCGGCTGGGCAAATGCTACTTTTGTGGCATTTTCCATCTTTGCCATGATTCGGCATAATTCTGGCGCGTGATTGGTTCATTTTCCATGAACTGTGCTCAAGTGTTCGTCTTCCTACTGCTATCGTGGCGACGCTATCGCATACAAGCAAAGAGAGAATATAGCGTGTGTGATGTCTTCACAGGTCAAATTTAAAATATATTTCGCCAAGTGCTGTTCATTTCAGTAGAAAACCAGCGATAACCGTTCTCAGCATGTTTTTATTCTCTGTGGTGAGACAAAATATGCGGACTTGAAGTCTTTGGGTACCGAGAGCAACCAAACAAATCAAACGGCCACTGGCGTTGGTATAATGCCAAACAAAGCAGACATTATCACTCAAGGAGGTTTTAAACCCCAACAAATTACGCTTATCTGGCTGGGTGCAAGAGATTTTAATGCTCCTGTCCAAGTTGGTCGATTGCTATATTCGTTTTCCGCAATGCAGTGGGTCGTGTAGTTTTATCTCCTTTAAATCCGGCCCATTTACGCCAATGCTCCCTAAGTCCGTGCTTGGCATTTCCAAATCAGGGCATCCTTGAACTCTATTTTACCCAAGGGCCTTTCCCATGGAGCGGGAGGCTCCACAGGAAATCAGAGGACTGGTCAACTTTCGCCAAACAGCCTCCAAAGTCCGCAACATCAGTTCCTGTGCGACTAAACTTGCGGTATCGACATCCGTTGGCCGTAGGTCTTGGAAGCCTTGGTGGGACCGCATTAGGTCATACAGTCGAGATGTTTCAAGCACAATATTTTTAGTGCAGGGTATATATAGTTGTGGCAGCTCCGTTTTCCATCCTCATCATCACTCAATTCACCAGTCACTTTTGAACACCTCTTGATCACCATGGCCGAGATTCAAATCCCCCAACGCCTCAAGGAGTCTCTTGAAAACACCAAAGTCAGTTATCGCCAGGTCGGAAGCTCTGGACTTCGTGTTTCCGTTCCTATTCTTGGTTGTATGGGTTTTGGCGATCCTGAATCCGTCTCGTGGGCAGTCGATGAGGATAAGGTAGGTCCGCGCATTTAATTCGGCACCAATGCCACTAACAAAACACAGGCTCTTCCATTGCTCAAGGCTGCCTACGACAGGGGTCTCAACACGTGGGACACGGCCAATGCTTACTCGAATGGCGCTTCCGAGGTAATCATCAGAAAGGCCATTGAGAAGTACGATATTCCTCGCCAAAAAGTTGTCATTCTTACAAAGTGCAACTTTGCCGTAGGCGAAACCCCATGTTCGTCTTGTCCTTCTTCTTCGGCTCCTTCCATGCCCTAACAGCTTTGTAGATGAACATCAATTTCTCCACTGGGGCGAGTTTGACAGGTCAAAAGACTACCAGAACCAGTTTGGTCTCTCGCGAACCGCAATCTTTAACCAGGTCGAAGCCTCACTGAAGCGGCTTGGAACCACCTACATTGATTTGCTACAAATTCATCGCTTTGACAATGATACGACCATCGAGGAGACGATGAAGGCGCTACATGATCTGGTTCAATCCGGAAAGGTCCGTTACATTGGGGCAAGCAGCATGTGGGCCACCCAATTCGCCCGCATGCAATTTTGTGCCGAAAAGAATGGCTGGACCAAGTTTATCAGCATGCAGAACCAATACAACCTCCTGTATCGCGAAGAGGAGCGCGAGATGATCCGGTTCTGCAATGACACGGGAGTTGGCCTAATCCCTTGGGCGCCGTTGTGCCGTGGTCACCTTGCCAGGCCACCTTCGAGCTCGACGGCCAGGTCTTCAACTGATGCCAAATGGATGACGGGCGAGCACGGAAGTTCCGAAATCGACCAGAAAATCATCGGACGGGTGGTGGAGGTCTCGGAAAAGCTTGAATGGCCAATGGCTCAAGTGGCTCTCGCCTGGATCAACCAGAAAGTCACCAGCCCCATTGTCGGATGTAGCAGCCTTGCAAGGATTGATGAGGCCGTCGGAAGCAACGGGAAAGCTTTGTCCGATGACGACATGAAGTACCTCGAGGAGCTGTACCAGCCACGGCCGATATTTGGACATGTTTGATGCAACTTTTGCTGAGAATATGCAAGCTCCACAAGTTCCCGTGGCCATGGTTCACTTCATGGAGAAATTGACACGATTCCGCAAAATCAAGACTCGAACGTCCAAAGCTGTCTCAGACACACACACATCGCCGGAACCGACGTAAAGATATATTATCTATCTCAAAGGCTATGGAACTGCAACTATCTTGACAAGTGAAGAATAAAGATACATAGAAGACACCAAGCATAGCCATACGAGTCCCATAGCTGTTGCATTCAGTGCGCAAAGTTGCTCATATTGCTCCAACAGTATTTGAAATATCGGAGCCTAATAAAAGTGACCATTTCATCCCATCTGACATCCAAGTGAACAGCAGCAAAGAGAATGACTAGGGAGGCTCAAGCAAAGCCGCTGCTGATGACCCAGCTGACATCATCGTTGAAGGAGGAAGTGGCATCAAATGTGTGGACACCGCCATTGCTTGCCGCGTAGAGCACGTTGTTGTAGTGGCGGAAGTAGCGGGTTGGGTAGCTCCAGGAGCGAATGGAGCTGCCGTCGCCGTTGAGGGCAGCCTGGGGGCAAAAGGTAGCATCCTCGTAAAACTGCTTGGTGCCGTCGTTGGCGTTGAGGAGCAGGGCAAAGTTGTAGTGGCGGATGTAGCTGCCGGGGGTGTCGACGGACTCGAACGAGTAGCAGGCGCTGTTGCCGAGGCCGGTGCGGACGGTCCAGCTGGCCTGCTGCTTGAGGGCGGTGGAGCTGGACGAGGAGACGACCTGGGTGTTGACGGTGGTGCTCGTGTGGGCGAGGTATCGCGTGGTGCAGCAGGCGGTGGTGGCCTGGAAGGAGACGGAGCTGCCGACGGTGAGGGCGGGCCCGCTGATGAGGGAGCCGACGGCGTACTTTGCGGCGACGATGTTGGCCTGGACCGAGTTCTCGGTGGCGTCGGTCGGGTAGCCCGAGGTCATGACGCCCTCGTAAAAGGTGCCCTGGGCGCTGACGCTGTTGTCGCCGCCGATGCCGAGGATGATGGCGCCCTCCTTGCTCATGGGGTTGTAGCCCGAGGCCGTGGGGCGCACGCCGCTGTAGTAGGTCGAGAGGGCGCCCGAGGCGGCGTTGGCGCCGCGGATGGCCCACAGGTTCGGCCCGCCCTTGACGGCGGCCGTGACGAAGCGCGACGTGATGGACGGGTCGCCGGCGTTGTTGCCGGAGCTGACGCCCGAGAAGAGCCCGTTCTCCAGGTCGGCCATGATCCACGGCCCGCTGCCGGCGCCCGAGCCCCAGCTCGTGCTGTCGCCAAAGTAGATGGCCTCCATGTGGCCGTTGCCCGTGTCGGTGCTGCTGGTCTCGGCGTTGCCGTAGTCGAAGCAGCACCCGCCGTTGTAGTGCGTGCCGTCGAGCACCGCGTACATGCCCTCGGCCGCGTCGCCCGTCGCCGTGCCGCTCGCCGCGTTGTTGCGGTAGCCCGTGCCGGGCGACACGAAGACGCCGTACGCCTTCTGCCCGTTGAGCGTCACGGGCGCGCCAATGGCGCTGGCCAGGTTGTCGTAGCCATTGGACTCGGGGCCTGAGAAGCCGCCGGGCGGCGCCTGCGTGAGGTGGTTGCCGCGGCCCGACTGGTCGTAGATGATGGTGATGAGGCACGTCGTGTTGGCGCAGAAGGTGTCCTGCGCCGCCGCGTTGGCCACACCACCCGCTGTGAGCGGCGAGATGGTGGTGGTGGTGCCGTCCGACCCGCGCTTCACCTGGTACAGCGAGCCCGAGAAGGCGCTGTACAGCGCCCGCGTCGTGCTGTGCGCCGCCACACAGGGCGTCCCGCCAGAGGAGTAGAGGTCGCAGGGCCCTGCAGCCACCAGGCGGGGGCCTGTCGCGACAAGACCAAGAGCAAACACCCACGAGTAGCGCATTTTGTATCGGTTGGTTCAGTTTAAGGAGCAGCACCGCAATCACTTCCCACGCCTGCTTTCCCTCTCCTCCTGTCTTATATCCCCCCCAGATCTGCCTCTGAATTCATGCAAATCCTTTGACTCTTTCTCGCTGCCCCAATTGCTACCTTGATCAGAAGCCGTCTTACGCGTGCTGCGAAGTCTCATTCGCGCGCAACGTTCAAAAAGTGACAGTGGGGAGCGGGGTACAAAAGTCATCATGTCGACCGGTTAACACGGCCGGCATCACTGTTCCGAGGCTGGATACAGCTAGCAGCCATCTTTCATCCATCATTAGAGGTGGAATTATCGCTCCTTTGAGGGCCCGCGTGACCTCAACATTGAAATTACATTTGGAAAGAGCAGCTGAAGGTGATAACATGCCAGCCTATGCAACCACGCGATTTGAGATGCCCAATGCATGTGAACCTGAGAAGCGGGATAAAAGTCTCAATCTAGCGACTAGCTTCGGCCTTTCCAATAGGTCACCAGCCAATAATGAAGCGGAAATGGCCAGATTGAGATGATAATGAGTTGCATCGCGTCCACTGTTGGGTATAACCGCCGAGCTAGACCAGGCCTTTGAGCCAGTCGGCTGATTTGGCGCAATAGCTTATAGCCGGTCCAGTTGCCATTCACCCTTGGTTAAGCCATGAGCTGCCTTGATTTTGTACAGAGAACTCAGCTCTCTTTGATTTACCGAAACCGAAATCAGATGGGTTTGTGACGCACGACGAAGTGGACTATATGATATATGACTATATGTTAGAGAATTGTTCCCATTGGACGGGGTAACATGAAATATCGCGTAGAACTTTAGAGAGTTGTGGTTGTAATTCATACTATTTAATAATCCCATTTGCTCAATATCCTCTCTCCATGACCTGTGACAAGGGCGAGACGATGGATTGGTTTTCAGACTGCTCTCTGATCTGTGTCATTTACCCTGCACCTCCAAACCTAGCGGTGGTGCTGTATCCCACGGTGTCCCGAAGAAGTGTAAAATATTAGACGGAAAAATATGGAGGAATTGAACAGAAACTAAATTTATACTATTCACCACATCTCTTCGCAGGTTTGCCCATCTCGACTCATTTCCATGTGCAGTCGCTCATTCTGCTGCAATTGTTTTTGCCGAGGAATCACAAGGGTTCCCCGCCTTGATCGTCCTGATCTTCAGCTCTCGTATTCAGCTCTCCTACAGACATAAACCGGGAGTCTGAGTTGACTTTGACTTCAGAATGTTTCCCTGGATAGAACCAAGAAATGCCAAGAGCTTGTGTATATTTTTATTCATAGTGACGTCACCTTCAATCTGGATTGTTGGTTGATGACTGATGACTGAGCGGACCAAACAAAGCCTCGTGAAGCGGGGCGGAGGAGGCCCACTCAAAGTCTGCCGCTCCACCCGTGCATCGGATGTCTCATGCCTTCCGATGCATCATTTTACTTCCCGATGCACTGCCACAAACTCTTGGCAGTATGCGAGCCAATGGCAATCCTCTGCAGGACCAGGCTTATGACATGGTTTGTGACAAGTCCCCTGGAATAATTAATGAGCACGCATGACTTTGTTTAGGCGCGAGGAGACAAATCTCGGCACTAGATTACCTGAATTCTTTGGAAAAGATATGATAAAGGGAGTGCGGAGAGCCACTCAAATTTATTACACCACGGGCACCACTAGTGAAGTGCTTGATGCATAGTATAGATCTTAAGCTACGTAATCATCTGGTATCGGCATGATACAGCCCTGGAGTGAAATGGGAATAATGTATGACCAGTGTCCATTTGTTTCTGGATAACCATCACTTATGCATGAAGCGGTGGAACCTGGGCTATTGAGAGTTTCTCAGACGAGAGACAAGGGTGTCGGAAACTCGAAAATTCGGAAGTGAAAACTACCCGATGGATCGTTTTGGAGAGACCGAAGGCGAGTCGCGATCTCATGGTGGTTTTGTTGGCTGGATATGGGAAGTGAAATTGATTCACAAAACGGCGTTGCTGCGTATATAAGGATGCAAAATTGGGTGAAAGGCTGTCACTAAAATTTCGCCATCAAATAATATTCTGTACTGCAACGCTTTTAACTGATCTTTGATTAAAAAAAAACGTCTTCCACTAAGCAGTGTCAGCATTCTAAATCCATCATGAGTTTAGGAATATTCTCCTTGGCTTCGTTGTCATGGTACGCTTTGGCATCTGCCGAGGCTGTTCCATGCAAAGCGGTTCAATTTCAGCCACCCGAAGACTTGGAAATAGTGTCAGTTACCGCCAACGAACGAAAGAACTATACTGTGTCAGCCTTCAAGTTGCCGTATGTCCTTGATCATGATATTCATGGCCTGAACTTCTGCAACATTACCGTCCAAGTGACCCGCCCGAGTTCGGAAGACTTGGCTACAATTTCAGTCTGGTTGCCTACTCAAGGTTGGAATGGCCGATTTATGGCTACCGGCGGCGGCGGTTGGTCGTCTGGTAATTTTGATCCCAGTCTGGGTCAAGCCATTGAGCAAGGCTTCGCAGCCGCTGCTACTGACGGCGGACACGCTTGGGCGGGCAACAACTCGGACAACGATCCCACTCCCTGGGCACTCAAGGAGGATGGCTCTGTCAATTTGGATTTGCTGTACAATTTTGCCGGTCGCTCTGCTCATGACATGGGCGCCGTTGGAAAGCTGGTCACTGAAGCACACTTCGGAGCAAAGCCGCATCATTCGTACTGGAGCGGATGCTCCAACGGCGGGCGACAGGGCGTTTACATGGCGCACCGGTATCCATATGACTTTGATGGCATTCTTGCAGGTGCCCCTGCACTAAACTTTCCAGAGCTTCAACTGAGCAGCTTCTGGGCCCAGGTTGTGATGAACGAAGCCGCCATCTACCCGTCCCCATGCGAGTTTGATTTCTTTGCCAATCTGGCCCTGGAGCAGTGTGATGAAGTGGATGGGCTCCAGGACGATGTGGTTCAAAATATTGAGGATTGTGACTTTGATCCATTCCAGGCGGTTGGCCGAAGCATCACCTGCGACAATGAAACCATTACCATCAGCAATGAGACGGCAACAATGGTATCGAAAATGATTACCGGCCCCACGACTGTTGATGGAGAGCCACTGTCCCTTGGTGTTCCGCCGGACTGTAGCCTGACTGGTTTTGCCAATACCGAACTTACATCGACTGGCGAGCGTGTCGGTGCACCCTTTGATGTCCCCGATGCATGGATCAGGGCTTTCCTCAAGAGAGACCTATCATACGATCTTGCTAACATGACGTATGAAGATTTTGTTGGAACTTATACGCAATCTCTTCTGCAGTTCAACTGGCTTCTTGGCTCGGACCCAAACCTCAGCGGTCTGCAGAATGCTGGACATAAACTCTTGTCTTGGCATGGCATGTTGGACAACCTGATTCCATACACCAGTTCGGTTCAGTATCGCAACCGAGTCGAGGAGATTATTGGCGGCAGGGAGGCTGTTGATGACGTCTTCCGGCTATTCCTTGCCCCTGGTGTGGAGCATTGTGATTTTGGCAATGGCCCAGTGCCTGTGGATCCCATCAACGCTCTTATTTCTTGGGTCGAGGATGGTATTGCGCCAGATACAATTCCTGCCGAAACGACAAACAATGGAACACTTGTCAAGCGAAACCTCTGTGCCTACCCCAAACAGTTGAAATATGTCAGTGGTGATGCGGCGAATCCTGAGAGCTGGATTTGCGTTGATGCAGAGGCAAAGAGGTAACATCCATATGTCGAAAACATTACCGGTACCTTCTTTTTTCGGAAATAAAAAGGGACTTTGTCAGGCCAGAAGCTGTCCCTAGATTTTCTGGGACAACTGTGCCTGATGCTAAGCCCCCCTCCCTGAAACGCTTTCTGACCTTCTCCCACATGCGGCTTTTTGTTTATAGAGATACAATTGCGATTTGAGGGCTGAAAAAAAGAAATAAATGGTTTCATAGTTCATTACCTTGAAGTATTGGTGCAACATTAGGTCAATTGTCTGACAATCCATATCCTCTCGCCACTTCGGCTCATCCGGAACGTCCCTGAATGTATCTCGAATTGACTTTCTTAGTCTTTCGACCGAGCGCCCGTCAGGCTTGGCCACCGTCAATGTGCAACTTTGAGAATAGCTTAATCACTATGCAGTATCCACTAGATTCTTGGCATGTCACCCATTTAGATTAAGATAGTGCATATCCTGATAAATATCCGGCGTCGTCATGTTTCCTGCTCCCGGAATGTGGGCCGACTAACCAACACTATGATTTCTTTGCTCTAGAGAGTCCTTATTTTCGAGCCAACGCGCAAAGTCCTGCGACCAATGCCTTACCAAAGAGTCCGTCCATGGAACCGCCAGCGGTGTATCCAAGCTTGCACCAATTGCAAGCGTCGCAAGGAGCGTTGTGATGGCCGGTCGCCTTGTTTGCGATGCAACGCGCGGGGGTTTGCGTCCGAATGCACCTTTACACACGCAATGCAGACATCGAACACCACCTCGCCAATACCTGATATCCCAACCCACAGTCATGGCAGAACTCGGTTCAACTCCCTAACAGATCCTCCGCCGTCGGATTTGCCGCAAAGCAGTAAGATAGCAATGTCTTCACCGCAGGAGTATCCAAACGTTCTATCAGAGGGAGCTCAATTCCCAAATGCATGTGATCAGAGCGCCAGGGTCTCTGTGTACGATTCTGCTAATTCTGCCCTGATGCAAATCGCACGGTACCTGGCCCGGGATTCCATAGGCCCGTGTGTATTTTCTGAATACATACCGGAAGACCTATTAACTCAGATAGAACCTGAACCGCATCAGGATGCACCATGGAATATTACAAATCCCCCCCCTCAGAAACCTGCACCATCAGAAGCTTGGTATCTCGCAAGACTCTTCCTGCGAGTCACTGGTTGCGTATTGACCATTTTTGATGAGCACGAGCTAAAAAGTACCCTCTTGCAATGGCTGCAGTCGCCAGAAAGCCAGCAGCAACCCATGACTCCAATATTCTTTCTCATTTTCGCCATCGGCTATCACATTTGTCCCGAAGATCGCGACCAGCTTGCCGAGTCATACTTCAACTATGGCAAATTTTTAGTCATATCCCAGGGCATAGAAAAACCTAGCATTTCAATGGTCCAAGCCCACATAATCATCACCATGTATCTCTTGGGAGGTTCGCGGAGGGAGGCAGCCTTTATGCATCTGGGTGTGGCTATACGTGCTGGATATGCGTTAGGGATACACCGCAGTGAGATTAATGCACAGTACGGGTGTTCAGAGTGTACCATGCGTGAACGCCTCTGGAAGGTACTGCGCGTGCAAGATCTTTTCGTTAGTGCATCCCTGGGCCATCCTTTATCCACACACGAGACTCGAGATACAACTAACGAGAGCAATTATTCTGCTTCAAATGAATTGTGTGACATTTCCGAAGCGGTTCTAACTAGTGTGTATGTAAGACGATATATATCAAGGCATATACTAGACCAAATATGTGTACGGCATCAAAGGTGGACGAGCAGGTTTTACACAGGGCTAGTCGCTGACTCGTTAATGCCAACTGATTTGATCGATACGGATGAGGGGAAGAGAACACCCAATATTGGTCTTTACAACATGAAGGCCGCCTATCACTGGACGATGATGCTCTTGGCGCGGCCATTTCTTGTTGAGAGTACCTCCAGACATGTACTCGATATTTCGTCAAACAAGAGCCGGAACCAATACGCAGCGGCGAAAACATCCCTATGCTCTAGGATGAGTATAGCTTGTGTCGACTCGGCTATAAAAATAGTCGACTTACTGAGTAAGCTGCGATCCGATACTGGCGAAATCCCGAAAAGACTCCCATTTTTGGAGAACTTTCTGTTTGTGGCATGCTTGGTCCTGGGAATTGCACAATTCGGGGACTTTGACTACGTACTGCCTCTCGAAGAAAAACTCTCAACGGCGAGAGAATTGATTGTCATTTTCAGTCATTCCGATGCACTTTCCAGGAAAAACCTTGCCGTCATTGACAATTTGAGAGTTGCATGCGACTTGTACCTCGGCAAGAGGCTTAGGCTCAACATGGAACGCCATTCATTGTTTTTCGGCACCACTTTGGGTTCTGCGCATATGGAATTTGCACAGGAATCCTGGTCAGTTGGGGGCATAGGTGATCAAGAAGTAGGAGCTGATACTCTACGGATGGATGCTGTGCATACGTTCACCACGTCGATTGGACAGTGCAAAGTTTCTGGGCACAGCGATTCTGTGGATTCCACGATTAACTCCATTGCCTCAACCTTGGAGATGGGAGTTGAGAATGTGGGGTTCGATTTCGCGACCATCCCAAACCTATCTCAGCCTTTCTCCCAGCAATCAGTCCCAACGAAACTGCTTGAGGGAGAATTTCCATTTTCTGTGGGATCGGGGTCGCATGATTGCACTCTGGACCTTTATGCCGAGGGTTTCCTTTGACGAATCCAACAAGCTTGCAACAGGATAAGGTACTATGAGACCAGACTTTTTTCAACGACTGGTCGAAGACCATATGATGAGCTGGCATGTGACTGCATCAGCACCCAACCACACCATAATAAACAAAGTTACATTGTGGAATCGCGTTATAACATCGGTTAGCTTGAAATCTGGGCCTATAGGGTCTTTACAAAATTATCCAAAGAGGATGGCGAAGGCGCATCCTGTATCTGGGCGCATCAATTCCCTAAACGTTTACTCTTGCGCCCATTTTGTATAGAGTATATAGGTATATTACTTCCCCGGATAAGCCAAGCTTCATGATAAACCCAGGTTAGCTAGAAAATAGCTGGGCTTGAGGACCGGAATCTATCCTTACATTTAAGACATTGATGAAGACCAAAGCTGCAAGGACATAGACGAGCAGTAGTGACTCTTTGGTGTTCATAATTCGGCCGGTATCCTTTTTGAGGAGGAAGAAGCTGATGCAGCTGGGAGAATGTACTCCGACCGAATGGCGAAAGAATGGTGGTCTAGGTGAAGAGCTGACGGAAGGGAGAGTCATGCGGGGACCTGCGCAACTTAATAAAGTCATATGGGGTGATGATTGGGAGAAAGAAACTCCGGTGACTAAGAAACTGGCGTGCTTTTACTCGCTGGGGGGTTGCTCGTGATCCGAAAGCGAGCACCGACTGTGTTTGGATAGAGTTAAACGCTCGCTTACCTTCGCCCCGCACTGTCGGCTCTCGGAGTCCGCGACGGCGGACTTTCATCATGTCGCGAAAATCCGGCTCTGTATATTTTTCCTCCCTATCTTACAGAGAAGTCACAAAGAAAATTGCAAATAGTCCAAATTCTGCCCTCATCAATCAGATCAGAGGGCTAATTGATGGGGAGGGGTGAACCATCGCTTTCGGGGGCTGGGCGTGCACCAGACAAGTCAATCGTAACGCAACGGCGGCCCATTCTCTGCAAGTGAGTTAAACATTTTAAATATGGCTTGGAGGAGGTATTTGAATACATATTGCGTTTTAAGATCTAGGTTAGCCGTTCTCGATTGCAAATCTGAAATATTTGAGGCGACGAACGACAATGATGGTGAAAAGTTCATCCAGCGCCATCACGAACCGGATACTTCGGACCATATGAGCTGCGAGGACAAGGGATAAAAAGGCTCATTGAAGCGGTTCCCTTTTTTATTCTCATACGTCTTCCGACAATGGCTTCAGACCAACGGCCAAAGGCCTGTCAGCGCCAGAGTTGTTTTTGTGTTTAAATCGAAGGTAGGGCAATGATGCCGTGATTTCGCATCCGTTATAGCTCCGAAAGCAGAGCGGTGTCTATTCAATTGGATAGACATGTCAGGGGGGCTGCTTGACAACGCTCCCCCCGAATGTGGGTCCATAAAAAGAACGGCTGACCATCAAAAACTCTAGCTCTTTGGAGTCGTTTAATCCGGCATCGAAAGCAAAGATGCGGCTGTACGACGATGATGAGAGCGAACTGATGGTGACTGATAATCTAGTCCGTATTCGGCATCATTTCAACCAGTCGGTGTGATATAAGCACTAGCTTTTTGATTGGATGTAGCTCCGCGTCCCCCACCAGTCGACCTTAGCTGGGACGGCTTGCTAGGCAGCAAGCGCCACCTGGATTTTCTGTCTACGAGTATTTAATGATCCCATCCAAAACCATCCACATCTTGGCACACATCCATCCTGGTCGTTTCAACCATCATGGACGTCATCGGGGCCGTCTCGAGCTGTTTGGCTCTGGCAGAGGAGTCGCTGAGAACAATCACCCTTCTCCATCAACAGTCGGAAACACAAAACAGCTTGGGACATCTGAAAGAGCAGGTAAGTCAGCAAAAGCTAAAGAGATACTCAAAAGAACTGCAGAAACCATAACTAAATGGTGCAGGTTGCTACCATCAATCATACTCTGCAGGGGTTCCACAGGACTCATGGCATCTTTCCCAACGGACTGGGCTCCTCAACTTCACCCGAGTCCTTGTTTGTTCCAGCGGCTACACAGCTGCAAATCATCAAAGACGAACTCGAGAAAATAAATGCTGCTTATCAAAAGACGCAAGAGAATGATTCATCTATGTTGAAGAAGCTAAGATGGACCCGACAACTTCGCGTGTTACCAGAGCTGTGCAAAAGAGCACAAAATGTGCAGTCAAATCTACAAACTGCCATGGAATTAGAGGTGATCTCTATGATGGGTTCAGGGAGTGACAATCTCAGCAGGTAAATAGTGGCGGTCTGGCAGAGCTTCCTCGCTAACAGTTGCAGATATCACCCTGATGTTGAATTCGTCACTCAAGTGCAGGCCAATAGAGCCGACGTGCATCTTCCAACTGCTCGAGTATATGAAGTATCAGATGATTCACTGGATGAAAAAGTTGATTTATACAATGAATTCACTGATAAACTTACTCTGACTAAAAGCCATGACTCTGATGGTACCCTGGTCGACTTCGCACCGTCCAACATGAATGAAGACGCGACCAACAGAAGCTCCTCACTTTTGGATGAAAAAGCTCTCGTAAAATCCAACTATCTAGATCCAACCACCGGCTTTGAACGAGGCAAAAACTGCCATTGCAGGTGTCATTTTAACACAACCAAGAATTTGACCTTTAAGCAGTCAAAATCAAGAGCCTGGCGGTTTTCTACCTCAGCAAATGTTGCGTGTTCGAACTCCGAGTGCAAGTGTTCAAAGCCCCACTGGGCCAAAGTCCAGTTGCAACCCCCACAAAGACTTTGGGCCAGATCATTCTTGTTCAAGGCAACATTTGGCATCTCAGGATTGAGTATGGCATTGAGACCTGCCAGAATCATGACCACAACCGAGAAGGTGTGGGGCTGCATCGAAAACAGTAGTCTTTCAGACGCCGACATGGGATACATTTCAAAATATAGCCCACACGATGTTGACTCAAACGACAGGGGGCTGATACACGTGAGTGTTTGAAGAGTCCCAACCGCAATTCACAATTCTAACTAGATGACGCGATAGTACGCGATTCAGCATCGTGATTTTGGAGCCATCGAGCTATTTCTAAAGGTATGGGCAAATGTATTGCCCAAGAAAGGTTTGCCAAGGTTTGTTGTAACAAGCCCCTCTTTGAGTAAAATGAAAATTAATAGGCATCGTTTTCTAGAACTACAGGGTTCAAGGCCGCAGGATACTTGGCCCAAAACTCCCTCAATAGTCGAGAGACACATCTTTTAAGGCAAGTAATATCGTTTGCAAATGAAATGCCAGAGCACGAATCATCTGCAGTTCACGAGGCAGCCCAATCCGGAAGTGATGTGGATGAGGCGCTTCAAAAGGAGAGCTGGGCCCTCGAGCAGTTTGACCACCGGGGACGGGCGCCCCTCCACACTGCTTGTGCACAAGGGAACTTGAAGGCAGTGCAACAGTTAGTGAAGGCGAAGGCGAATGTCAACGTGTTTGACTACCTCGGTCTTACTCCGCTCATGTACGCTGTGGACAGTGAAAAGTTGGATTGTGTCGAATTCTTGCTGGATTCCAAGGCCGACATTGGGATCCGCTCCACTGATGGAACCACGGCCCTCCACCTCGCTGCACAGCGATGCTTTCCCGAAGCCGTTTCGCTGTTGCTTGCAGCCGGAGCATCGGCCTCTGCCCGCGGCTGGTGGGGCCGGACGCCGCTACATCAGATGACTGATGGCAAATGTGTAGATGCAGATAGAGTAAAGCGCACCGTTGATCTGCTGGCGGCGGCCAGGGATATCGACATCAATGCCCCGGATGACGACAAGCGCACGCCGCTTTTTCGGGCCTTGAACAGATCCAAAACATACATTGTCCGCGCTCTTGTCGAAGCTGGTGCCGATCTGTACGCTCGTGACAAGTGGGCATACAACATCATGCATTTGGCAGCAGGTTGGGCCAAGCTCGAAATCTTGCAATACCTCAACACACTCGAGCTCGAAGGCATTGACGTGGAGCAACCAGGAACATGTCACCGTACGCCAAGAGACGATTTTCTGTGGTGCATCGAGGCCTGCAACTGGGAGCTTGCGTCCAGGAGACGGCCTTCCGAAGAGGAGAAGAAAGTCTTTGCCGAACTCTATCAGAAACTTCGGGATAGAAAGATTCGCCGCCACATTGAACTATCGGAATGTGTAATCAAATTGCTGAAAAGTGGTGATGAAGAAGGTGCAAGGGCCCAACTTTTTTGCTTGATTGATGAGTATGAGACATGGCAGCAAGATTATACTGCGAAATGGTATAAGAATATTGACAAAAAAATCCAGAAAGGGGATTTTGATTTCGCTATTGAGATATTAACTGAGGATGTTGACAGCATGTTGAATGACGTTGGAACTTCATTCTGGGATATCGAGGACTGATCATGGGTTGAGTAATACACTGAGATGTTGTTTGGACGAGCTTATGGCTCATGAATGATTCATGGAACCATAGATCTGTTTAGGAACAGAAATTAGTCTATCTATCTGTCGAGATATAACTTTGTGCTGGTTGAGCCGCTCCTCCGCCTGGTGCCGCGCCATTTACTGAGTAGCTAACGAGTCGAAAAGAGTCATCTTCACAGTGTCAAGTTCTTGAACGGCCTGGATCTCATCGTCCAAACTCGAGAGAAACTTCTCTTCGTCCCACTGTGGCTTCCACCCAATCTTGTAGCTATTGACTGGAACGAGTTCTCCGCTGAGATGCACGTGTTAGTTGGCCGTGCATATTGTGGGGGAATAATCACTTGCCTGGATGTGCAAATGGCACGCAGGTACCTGAGAGGAAATCCAAGGTTCTCGGCAGCCATTTCGTCGCTGGGCCAAGTTTGCACCTCTGACTCAGAGAGAAGCCCACGCGAGTGCAGACCCTTGGCTAGACCGTCCATGACTTTCCACCATGGTGAACGATGAGCCATTGCAAAGTAATAACCTTCTTCGCCACTGGGGATCGACTGAGACCCTGTCAAGACGCTTTCCAGAATAAGCATGTACAGTGCTGTCAAATCTCCAATGTGCACGGCAGGAGGGCTCTGGGACACAGTCAGTTGCTGATTTGATCTGCCGGATCATAAACAGAGAGATATGTTCATGCAGTGCCAGTGTTATGGTTTGGGCAAAAGCTTGGCATGTGAAGACGAATTGCAACTTACCCCGTCCTTGTCAAACTTGTACACCTTCTTGAGCTTCATGCTTGTTCTGGTCAAAGCCGGAATGTTGACGGACAACTTTCTCCATTCACCTTTGCCCCTTCCATCTTTCAAATGAGTTAGAATTACTGCAAACATGTATTTCTTACAGTCGAATTTCCGAACCAGCCACTTACAAACCATGGGAACGGCGACATTGAATGTTGTGACACTCTGTGCTTTTCCTGATTCTGCGACGAGAATATTGTTCTATTGTGCGTGTGAGAAAATATCTTGACGTTATATGCTATGACGAGGGACTAGGCTTACATGGCGAACGGGGTTTGGTTGTTGTATCTCCTTTTCTTTGGCAAGAATGTTGTCGGTATCTTTGACTTCTCCGTAGGGCCATCCACCTTCCTCGGAGAACATGGTGGCTACTGACGTCTGTCGCAATGTCAACGCATTTCTGAGTATGATGCAACACACTTACATGAAGGTAGTAGGTTTTCTCGCCACTCTTCTGCTGTCTCTGCCCAAGAGCATCGATCAAGTTGGAGACCATGCGCGAATCAATAGCTCCTGCCGTATGGACCACAATGTTGACTAAGGAATGGTTAACTGACGAACTAGCCTACGGAAGGTTTGGAAATGACTGGCTCTCATTTCCGAGGATAGCTTCCTCGACCGCGGTCTTGTCCGTCAGATCGAGCTCAACCACGTTCACCTTGAGCTTGGACAGGCTCTCGACTTGTTCCTGGGATCGAACAGCAGCAAAGTATTTGGCTGACTTGAAAACACCGTCATTACGAGATAGGATGTCAGCGATAAGTGAGCCACCGCTATAAGAGGTTAGCTAATTGCAGCCGAGAATGTGTAAAGACATGCATGAAACCGGCAGCACCAGTGATGAGAACGTTTTGGGCCATGACGTATATGTGTACAGATTTGGAGGCTGGATATGGATGAGTGTGTGATCAATGTTGTGTAGATTGGATTTCATCAAGAGAATACTGAATACTTATAATAAACTCTTTTCACGACCATCGCTTGACAGCGTAAGTCAACGACTCAATGAATCAATTAGACAAGGCGTCAAAAGTCATTGTGATTGGCTACCTTAGACATAAAGACCCACATATGCCCCACTGTCCCAGACTCGTGGCGGAAACGCGCGGGATTCCGACGCATTTGTCATCTCCGCTCGACCACGATGGCTTCTGACCTGACGCGGATGTGAACTAAACACATTCTATCCGCTGTTACAAATCGGATGTCATGGAATCCCGCGGGAATGCTGCTGGTTCAACGCGTAGTGGTCGCCCAGCAATAGCCCGTCGCTCAGTACGATCTCGAAATGCTCCCTCTGTCCTCCAACTAACTTTGCTCGGCTCTAGTGTGATCAATGTCGTACCCGAAAAGTTGCTCTCTCCCCTGAAACGACGTGGAAAATACTTACACTTTGTTTTTGGGTAGATTGGTTGTGATCGAGCGACGCCCTGTTCCAACTGTGTGTCGGCTCGGGTGGACTGTACCCACAGCGCGGTAGCATCGAGGCCCGCAATCGCCAAACAGAGGGTTCTGATCTCGTCAGAATAGTCAGTGGCCAAATCCAAATCCGCACATGCTTCCAGTTTGAAGTATCAGCTAATTTTCTCCGAAACAGCGAGCGCAAGATTGATGGAATTGCAGACAATGTCAAGGCTATCCGGCGTCTGTTGGAGGCAACCAATGCACCAAAGACACAGCTGATCATACCCAAGGAAGTTCAGGTAGAACAGGTCCAATCAACTCAAAGGATTACCCCGAATGGGTTCAAGACGGTCCAGGATGGTCATCATACATCTCCCTCTGCTTCTTCAACCATCACTATCCCTCTCTGGGACCATTCGGCTCACGTCATCGACTTTGTCAAAGATGCCATAGGCAAGGTCAACATTGGTAGCAAAACCTCGACCCAAACCAGATCGAACTCAAGCCAGGTAATTTCTTCTCTAATGAATCTTATAAGTGCATTAGAAAGCCCGGAAATTGCCCATGGTCTGCAGCCGGTCGGGACCAATACTGAGAAGTTTCAAGCCGAGACTTCCATGCCTCCATTGGAATCTGTGGTAGAAATTCTGCGATGGGCCAAGGGTAGCGCCCTCCAAAGTCTCTAGCGTAGTAAGTACTGACTTTTATGATAGCCCGCGAGAAATATACCAGGATTGTCTGGATTTGTAAAGTCCTCCCTCTCGAAAAATTCGAAAAGATATGCTGCAAAGTGTATTTTGCTGTAAATGGCTACACTGATGCGGAGTTTATCATCGCCAACGGATTCCTATCTTACATCTTTGCGGAACACATGGCTTTGTATGGAACCGAGAGCTCTCGGGAATTTTCTTACTTGTGCAGGTCAAATCTCGACGTGGTGCTGCCGCGATTCCCACTGCTTTTGCCTGCGTCGATGGAAATCATCGCTGCCCTGACTCTTGGGGTAAGTGCTCAGAATGATGATGATCAAACAATTGATTTGCTAAAATTCGAAAAGGCTCTCCATTCGATTGAAGATTCCAAAGCTTCAAGGGCATGGGCGTTGATCTCCTCCGCCCTTAGTCTTTGCCAGACACTCGGATATCATCGCCTCGGATCGGCATATAAAGGCGGGAACGGCCAGACAGCAGCACAGGAAAGTCTTTTTTGGTCCGTTTACAGTCTTGAAGGTGGTCTTTCTCTGAGGCTTGGGCGGTCTTCGGGTATTCAGGATTCCGACATTCTGTTGTCACCTCAAAAGAATGAGTCGCGACCCACCAAAGTCGCACGGATTCAGCGCAAAGTTTACAACCAGCTATACAGCCCGGCTGCCCTGTCGTTGCCAGCAGATGAGCGTAGTAAGACAGCTCAAAACCTTGCAAAAGAGATCCAAGCTGTCATTGAAGAGTCTCGCTCTGATATTACGGCACGTCTCCCGTTCCTTATGCTCCAGACATCGCTAATGCATTGGTAAAGAAGGTTGCAAGCGAGTTAGGAGAGTCGGAGGAGAATCCCATGAGAATGGTATATCTCCACTGTGGCTGGGTATGTCAGTCGTCTTTGCTCGTCTTGATCCTTCGAGCAATTCCCGGTACAGAAGCAGCGGGTGTCTCGAAAAAATGCATTATTGCCGCTCGCGAAACATTGGATATACAACAACAGTGTATGAACCTAGTTCGTGCCTGCCGGGACCCTCTGTTAGTTACTAGATACATCACCTGGTAAGTGGAGTGGGTCGCATAACCAGCGCTGAGGATTCTTTGTCCCTCTGTGTGCAGTCTCATCTTGCTGATATCGGACTTTATAGGGCTCTCCTGCATACGCCATTCGTTCCATTCAGCATCATTTTTAGCCATGCTGCTTGTAAAAGCGACCTTGACGATTTGGCCCGTTTGGATGCTTTTGCAACTTCCTTAAGACCTGAGGGAGCCGATGCAGAGTCACCTGCGCACCCTTACCAACTTTATGAGCTCCTATGCCAAGCTGCAAGGTTACACATTGAATCAAAATTGGGCACGTCGATGGAAGACACAACAGCGGTTGTGAATGATGGAGACTTCCTGGGTGGGACCGAGAATGATGACCTGGACAACTTGGACATGGAAATGCAACCATTCCAAACGTACGATTCCTTGGCAGCAAGCCTTGGGGGTTGGTATTACGGTAACCAACAACTAATGAGTCTGTTGGATGAAGACATGATGTTCTAGACAAATTAATGACTCGTTTGTTGCAATCTTGCTCATGTCTGTTTGATTCTGCGTGCACTCAGCCAGGATGCATCGGCCAATTCTATATAATTTTGCGCGTTAATCTATGATCATCAATTTAAAATACATCGCCCAATGGTCAATGAAGGATTCACAAAATGGAACTTACTCGAATCATGTAATTTGGTGCTGACTGCTTCATCGCCTAACCTCAGTTGGAATTATTCCATTGTGGGGACGACGGTGGGTCGATGGTCGCTCCAATTGCATTCTTAAGTCCGCTAAGCCCCGACGAGGCTTGTGATTCTGGGCCCAACAATTTTTTTCCCCGTCCATGGCTGCCAATGCCAGGTCATCTTGGGTCACCCAATCCGGTCCCATATTGGATATCTTGACGTGCCCGCGCGAGCGTATTTCCAATTAGACAAATGTCTCGTCTTTTGTCCCCGTCAATTGGCCAACAGGCCCGCAAAACCGTGGCGGCTGCCATCGCGGCTGTTCCGAAGCCAGCGACTTCAGCCTCCCCGCTGACGACTGCGGTGTCAGTGCTAAAGGACTCTGATAGCGCCATCCCTCAGGATGCAATCTCCAATCCTCACCATGTGCTGAAAAATGGCACACGCGTTGGCTTCCAGAATCCACATGCTTCCTTCTCTCACAAACCAAACTTCGCCTCAGTTTTCCGGCAAGTAGCCTGGTAAGTGGGTATCCAATCCGCATTTCCGAATTGATATTAACCGGAATAGGCCTACAATCACGGGTGAACGCAAACTCCCTGATACCACCAACTTCCCGGTCCCAGTTGTCAAGCCGGAGTGGCTCCCAGATCGCGATGCCTCAGATAAGCTTCGCGCTACTTGGCTGGGCCATGCCTGTTACTACCTCGAATTCCCCTCCGGCTTGCGAGTTCTCCTTGACCCCGTCTTTGAGGATCGATGCTCGCCTCTTCCCTTTGCAGGCCCCAAACGTTATACTCCTACCCCTTGTCGCATCACAGATATTCCCACCGTGGATGTTGTTGTTATTAGCCATAGCCATTACGATCATCTTTCGCGGCCTACCATTCTCGAGCTCAGGAAGAAGCACCCAGACGCACACTTTCTTGTTGGCCTAGGCCTCGAAGATTGGTTCCATCGACTTGGTATCGAAAATGTCAGCGAATTCGATTGGTGGGAAGATGCAGACTTGATCGTCAAGACTGCAGACAGAACCATGCCTGCTAAAATCTCTTGTCTCCCTAGCCAGCATGGCTCAGCGAGATCCATGTTTGACGAAAACACAACGCTCTGGTGTTCATGGGCGATATCATCTGGAGGTAAATCCGTCTGGTTTGCTGGTGATACTGGATACCGTGGCATCCCTGAGATGCCACCCAACACGGGATACGATAGCGACTTCAGCCATTTGCCGCGATGCCCTCAATTTGAACAAATTGGGAATCTGCATGGGCCATTCGACCTTGGATTAATACCGATTGGTGCCTATTCCCCCCGTGTGGCTTTTTCTTCCGTTCACGCCAATCCCTATGACGCAGTGGACATTTTCAAGGATACCCGGTGCGAACGAGCCATGGGCATCCACTGGGGCACTTGGGCCCTGACTTTGGAGGAAGTGCATGATCCTCCCAGGTTGTTGAGAAATGCCCTTCGGCGGAGCGGAATATCCGAAACTGGCGTGTTTGATGTCTGCAAGGTTGGTGAGAGTAGGGAATTTTAGATGTGCATAAAAAGTGGTCCCTGGCTTTGATGAGAAAAAGCCGTGTATACATAAATTCTGTTACATTTACGAAGTCGCTTCAAACCTGATTCCCTTTTCTTTCTTGTTCCACCCAAACTCATTCAATTTTACCCGATACTCAAATGCCGCAATCCCTGCACTGGTAGCGCCATCAAACCCCGCAGCGCGCTATTCGAATATGCCGAGGGAGATGATCACTCCGATCAAAACACCGATGGGACATTTAAGCTTGTTGTTCGCTTTATAGATCAAGATTAGATTGCAAGTCTTATCAAATTCACTGATTTCAAATCGTCAAAATGAGATTTTCGGTTCAAAACCTCCTCTTCACCTTCACACAGCTTGTGGGCCTCGCCTCCACACAAAAGCTTGGCACTCCTTCTTACGAATTTCTATACACGGTGAACTGCACATTAGGGGAACGATGGCAGATTGGAGACTATGGCCAGGGGAGCAGGGTTGTGATTCCAATCGTCGGAGGCACGTTTGAAGGCCCACGCTTGAAGGGCACTATCAGCAATCTGGGCGCCGATTGGGGTCTGAACGACACCAAAGGTGTCTTCTTCCCCGACACACGTTACAACCTGAGAACACATGACGGCGTCGACATTTATGTACAAACATCCGGGCCCACGCAGCCAGATGGTCGGACTCTGCTCCGGGGCATCTTTCAAGTCGGGAATGCAGACTACGAATGGTTGAACTACGTGGTGGCTGTGGGAGTGTTGAAACGACCAACGGGGGAGGATAAAGGAAAATATGTGATAATTGATATGTGGCAGGTAAAGTTACACTCAGATAATGATATTCTGCCTCTTGAATGTCAGCGTTGCACAAAGAGCGAGTCAAGTCTAATATTGGTCAACAGATGCTTCTTCCATCGGAGTAGAGCAGAAAAGTTGTTCAGTTTGGAGTGGGATCAATAGAACGTGTTGAGATGACTACAAATATAGAATTACTTGGACTGAAACTGAAACTGGCATTCTTTCACCGAATGGTTGAATATCTGCAATCAAGCTAGCTGCTCAAACAAGTATGAGTGAGTGATACAATACCAACCTTTAAGTACTGCCAGCCTCATACCTTATTGCCTAAAACCCTTGATAGAGTATCAAAGCTCTGGGTATATTTAAGTGAAATGAGTAAAGGAAAGAGTAGCTGAATCAATATATGATCCTAGAGATAACCATTTGGGCCTTTCCTGGCATGACCTTGACTCTAGAACTTATGGTTATTTTGATTTGGTTAACTTGCGCAGTGATCATTGCGGAGAAATATCTCTGGTCTGGTCATTTAACAGGTAGATTATAGAATTGGTGAGTAAAGGTCTAGCTGGCAGTGTTTAAAGGCACTCCACCCCTTTAGATGTGGCTGAGCATCTCACGCCCCCGACTATAAGCCCTGAGAGGATCTTTCTTATACCACCCGCGTCTTCCATATATTATGTAACGCCGTGGCACCTACAATGCCGAGCTTCTTCCGACCCCAGCTTTCTTGGACTACCACTGTTGTATTTGTCAGATTCATATCCATCAGTTCGCATGTGTTTTTCTTTGGATCAAGATTCATCTAGCATCCGATCGCAAAGCCAGAGACCATCAAACTCAGTCATTCTTTTTCGAGAATCCACTAGGAAAACTGAGATTGATGGGTGGGAAAACGATATTTGAGTACAAAGGGCAGTTTCCTTTCCACCATATCGCGTGGAGTCATGACCCGATCGAGACTCGACTAGCTTGGGGGAAGCAAGGGCTCGATAATTGAACAGTAAAACACAATTGCTTGATATTTTTTGGAAAAACTAAAGCTAATCTCAAAATGCAGACCAAGAAGCGATGGGTTTTAGAGAGCCTCCCAGTGGCTTCCTCACCCGTCTCGAATGGCAGCTTGGCCAGCAGTGTTCTAACCGAGAAACATCTAGAGAGTCAGTCGCGAAACAAACAGTAGCAGAGACAAGAAGAGGCCCGTGGGCGGATTATCAAGAAGTCGGACGTCAGGTTGCAACGAGGAGAACTGAGAAGAATGATGGACTTCTGAGATGGATAAGATATAGGAGGTACTTAAATCACCATGGATGGTAGTTCATTCTGACTAATCATGGAATTCCCGGAATTTCCTCCGAAAACCAGAGCTGGTGATGGAGAAGGCAAAAGAAAGATCACAACCGTGTCGTAAGCAACGAGTCGGGAATTCTCAGTCCAACATTGTCACATTTCTAAAATCGCCTCCCTCCCATAATTGGCATACTTATATAATGCTTCAATATCACCACAATTCCTAGCACTGGAGTCAAACTTGTAGATTTCTCTGATCAACTCACCAAATCATTTCAATAATCTCACTAAGCTCGATATCCAGTCTTACGATGACAAATGTCAAAGGGCTTCGGGTGATCATCGCTGGCGGGGCATCGGGAATAGGAGCGGTGGTGGCCGAGCTGCTCGGGCGGCGCGGTGCCAAAGTTGTGGTTGGCGATATAAACCTAGACGGGGCACGGGCAACAGCGAAATCGATTGTCGATGAGGGCGGAGAGGCTGTGCCGGTAGCCTTTGACTTCACCAATGAGACCTCGGTAAAATCATTCATCGAAGAAGGAGCAGAGGCTTTTGGGGGTCTTGACGGCTTAGTTAACATAGGAGCTGACCTTCGACCGGAAACCATCGGGCGTGATGTCGAAGTTTCACAGATGAACATTGACGTGTGGCGCCAAACGATTGAGGTGAACCTTTTCGGCTACGCACTCTCTACTAAGCATGCAATACCGCACATGCTGAAGAATGACAATGATATGGCCAGTATCGTCAATGTCTCCTCCATGGCTGCGTTTGTGGGCGAGGGTATACGACCAGCGTACGCCGTATCAAAGGCTGGCGTGCAGGCCCTCACTCGCCATACTGCTACGGCGTGGGGAAATCATGGTATCCGAGCAAACGCGGTCGCGTTTGGAGTGGTACAGTCGCAGAATACAAGTTACCCTGAAGTGAGGGCTGCCTTTGCTCATGTGTTGGACCCACTCCCCTTGAAGCGCATGGGTACCAAGGAGGAGATGGCGGAAGCTATTTTGTATCTTTTATCTTCAGGATCATCCTATATCACAGGTCAAGTACTCGCAGTCAATGGCGGCTGGCAGTATCTGGGGTAGGAGGTCGAGAAGCAATACTTTGCCTATTGCAGTCATATCACCACAAGTTTTTCATTCCATCTTTCACAATTTCGAGTTTCATTCCGTACCTTAAATTTTGATACATATCCAAGCCAAACCACTAATTGTAACACAGAAAACACAGTTATAATAAATGCCCATTTATTAGTTAATTAAGCTAGCTCACTACTTTTTAAGATACCTCCCAACCAATACTTTTACCTAATATCTCTCCCTTAACCTTAAACTCTTCTATATTTATTAATCTTATTAATCCTACTCTTAATAATTACTATCTACTTATTATATTATAACTTAATAATCTTTTAAATAAACTATTATTTATCTAATAATAGATTATTAATACTATTAAATATTAAATTTATTTAATTTCTTATCTTTTATA
>KV875263.1:18048-106089 GCA_001879505.1 Calonectria pseudoreteaudii | reverse complement strand
TAATTTAAGATATATTAATTTAAAATATAATTAAATAAAATATATTTAATTATAATAATTAATAATAAAAATATTAAATAAAAAGTATTAATTAGTCTTAATAAAGTATCTTAAATAATAAAGAACTAACTTTATCTTTAATTTATAAAAACAAAGTTTATTTTAGAAAAAGATTTTAGAAAAGATATTAAGATATTTATTTCTTTAGTTAAGGTAATAAGATTTTAATAGCTAACCCTATTATATAACTCTAATTATATACCACCTCTATAGCCTAGTTCCTTATTGAGCCTACAGCTTGTTTTTTTAAAAGTTAGATTTAAATCCAAGCCAGACAATCCAACCTCTGCAACCGTGTACCCAGAACAAAATTCTCCAAAATTGGTTATCAGAATAGTGGGCGTGGAAAGATATAATAATACTCTTTTTATTGGCTTTTGCTATTCATGTTCACTTATCTGTCCTAATTTACTTTAATAGCCAACCCTGTTGTATAACTTTAATTGTATGCCAACTTTGTAAACTGGTTCCTCACTCACTCATTTAAGCCTCCAACTTGTTATTTTTAGTTAAAATTAAATCACAGTTTGCTTTGACTAGAGCGGCGACCACTCCTACGCACCTCACGGCCTCATTCACGCATGCCACCATTGCCAGGGCTCGGTCTAGGCTCTTTTGTGCCACTTAGTCTATGGAACATATCATAAATAGAATGAGTATCAAGTGTAGGAATTTACGAAAGGAATAGTTGTGGTTCGAGCAGGGTCAATTACTGTCTAACTCTCAAGATCCACCCATATGCTTGATAGCTAAATCCACCTCATGGCCGGCCGAGCTAAAACTCCTATGGAGAACTCCATACAACGACCAAATATCTGTCCGCCCATTAATGAATGACTTAGCAAGGCTAGGATCACATTTGTCAGTAAATCAGGTTCTGGGCCACTCTGCAGTCTGTTATAAATTACTTACACCCCAAATCTTGATATTCTCAGGGCTCTGATATTACCGTACATATTAGTGACTTCGCCGATCACATCTTCATTCAGATACTTACGCAAAGTCGAAAAGCCTGGCGGGCTTCCAAGATCAAACCGGATTTTTCAACTGGTGTGGCGATCGCGCTTCCAGCGACGGCAGAGAGGATGGTAAAAACGATTCCGAACTGCATTTTGGCGAGGTTTTGATGAAAGGACCGTGATTGAGTTTTAAAGAAAGAATGAATGAATGTGCACGAGGTAGAATAATTGACTGTTGCGGCCAACCTTGGGGGAGACTCTAAGTCCTATTTATGCCACCGAGGCTTCTTAGTTTCCTACGCACTTTGCGGCGCAGTTGAAATTGCGATAGAAGATCCGTGTTATCTTCTCCGCAAGTTCTCATCTCCGCAAATCCTCATCTCAGCACAATCCATAATAGGATCCGTGTTATCCTCTCCGCAAATCCTCATCTCCGCAAATCCTGATCTCAGCACAATCCATAATAGGAAGGCCCGTCCACTGGGGCGAAAACACCAAACCTTAATTATCCAACGAGCTATGTCGGTAATCCTAACCTTTTCTAGAATCTGTTTTCTGGAAAGACCAGGAGGCGTGAACTAAGGCTATAGCTGTTGGATATCGATTGAGATTATTCACATGGTTAGCAAGCAAAGTTCATCTTTAATACAGCCCTAGTCCCATGTTATTCATCTCGCTTACACTTCCTCGACCACTTAACCCTATAGACTTGCCCCAAAGCCGAGGCTCTGGCAATGTTTACTTTTAGATGAACCCCTCCAGGGTAAGCAGGTAAGTATCATAGCAACAGAGACATGGAGACGTAGCCGGTGTTGAATTGGCTTGAATAGTCATACACTGTGGTCATCGTGGAGTTGTGGGTCTGAGAGGACAAAACAACGCCCGTAAAGGAGAGTGTGAATACTAGTACGCCATTGGTAATGGTAGCTCCAATAGAATCCTGCGCAAGAACATTAGTAACCCATCCCAGTGTCATACTATGATCAGGGAATAATGATCCTTTCTTTCGAAACGATGACTGTCGGCTTTTTTCCGAACCCCGCTGCCGTGTACCGAACTCCGGATCCACTTAGGCGGCACTTCCATAGCATTTGAACTTTAATTACTGAGGTCTGCTTGGGGAGAGTTGCGCCCCCCCACAATCAATTTGCACGGATGCATGCGGCGTTGCTCGGCGGTTTTCTCGCCATAATTTCGTATTCCGCATAGTCGGGCGCTTCCCTAGATAGACACAAAGGCCCGCGCCTCGCGATATCATCCTCCAGATATGGACCCAAGATAAAGACCTATCCTTGCTAGTCTACTCGAGAATTGTGCTGTTGTAAGCTGCCCAATCTAGCGCGTTATATGCATTGACTGAGCCTATTGTAGATAGCATGTGGGGTGATACGTAAAACTATGACAACCTGTGTGTTGACAAAATTGATGGTCATGATTGATGTGATGATGTTGAGGCTGGTGGGTGGCTGGAAAACTCGCGTAGCCACAATACTGAGGCGACTCCCACTGGGCCCTTAAGCCATTATTGATGGCTCTTTTATTCATAGAATGCCACATTGCTCGTATTGGTCTCATTGGGCTGCTGAACTGAGATTTGAAAGACGTTTGTTTTTCTGTGAATATACGACCCATCAGCAACAAGATTTTAATGGCCAACGCTATTGTATAACTCTAATTGTATGCCACCTCTGTGGCCTGGTTCCTTGTTGAGCCCGCAGCTTGTTTTTACTCTTTAAAGTCAGATTTAAATACGACCCATCGGGAAGGGTTTTGTAACTCAGCGGAGCCCCCGCCTTGGTGTTTTTGGTTGCGCCAGTCATTCAGCCACCCACCAACCTCAAGATAGAAAAATAAGCCTCTTTTAATTATCAATACAACAGCTTGATGCGGCTAAGCTAAGCAGCGTGACAAATGACAATACAAGCAACTCCATACATTAAACAATCTTCCATATATTTTCTTTTGCCACCAACCTTAAACAGTTCTCCTCTACTAGCACAGCAGGCACTGCGATATATACTACCTAAGGGTTTGGCCAATGACTAGCTTTGGTTTCAAGAATTTAGTGATAATACCGAATGTGATTTTAAAATTGCGCGATTTTGTGGAATTAACCCAAGCAGAACCGCGTTTCAGCACGTCGCATTAGCTGTAGGATCAAAACAAAATGGCCTAATTATTATTGAAACGGGAGGTAAAACATCCAAAAGGACCAAATTTTAGTTGAAAGAACGGATGATGGTGGCTTGTCACGGGAATGAACAAATCTTTGTGGGGCACTAGCTTTGGTTAGCACGTCCACGTTTACTAGAGGTCGTCTGGTGCCGTCTCCGTCGGAAACTAATTGAATCCGATGAGATGAATGGTCCGTTCCAACTTAAGCCACCAAGGGGTCAAAAGGATGGTGTCTGTGCAAACTGCGGACAATTCCCACACCAAGCGTGGACAGTTATCCCAGACACATTGCCTCAAAAGAAGAGAGGGGGGGTTCTTTCTTCTAACATCCGCTGGAGTGGAATTTATGATTGATTGACAGACATACAATAATAAAAGGAAATCATAATATGTCAAGGTACGGTAGACATATGTCTAGGACGCGAAAACATAATCATGACAGCAATAAATAACAGAGTCCCGCAAGGGCCGAGATGAAGCTAAGATCAAGCACGATCGGGAGGCCGGATCACTAGTTCGTTTCTCAGCTCAGTCTTCTGCCCACACTCATTCTAGCCCCCCTGATGATTAGATCACAGGGGTCACAATTCATCCGGTGTCCCAGCACAAGCCAGTCGGCTTGTGAACATGCAGCGAATGGAAATTGCTTGTATCATTGCGAGATCCTTTGCATATTGCCAACAGGAGCTGGTTAGATTTTTGCGGGACTTGACGAGTGACTTCCTTTACCATCATCCTCAAAATTTCCCTCACATGTTTGGGTGTCGCAGGGAATTTTTTTTTTTTTTCGCAAATGCCGGGCCCCCCTGTTCGCGTGGGCGTGGAGCAGCCTGGTTCCAAATCACAACACAAGACCCGGACTCGATTGAGGGCTCGTCGTAAATAATCTACGGCCCATGTCACTTAATCCTAAGCGCATTTTGGAGCCATGGAAAAGTCGATGACAAACGAGGGAATTTCGGGCTAATTGATCAGAAGTGGAGAGCTTCCGTGCGAAGACATGGGGAATCAGGGTCAAAGCAAATGTGGCATAAACGAGCTACTCGCAAGCACAGACGAAGTAGTGTCATTTTATGGCACAAAATGAAGTCGTGCGTGCAGACAACGGGGGTTAAGTGGCGTTCTTAGCGAAGCACTAAAGTTGACCGTCACAGGTTTCAAAGCACCGGGGCGTAATAGATGAATGGCTGGCCAATCCCGGACCTTGGTACTCGCCACAAGAAACTTGTTGCAATTTGCAGCGTTTCATCCGTTAATGATCATTTGTGGGTAAGTCTCCTTGAAAAGGATGCCCATGCTCAACAACCGGCCGGTAAATCTTGACTTGGCAGTCCGACGGCTACGTTATATATGCGTCTTTGGCTGCGCAACCCCACCAAAACTTGCTTTTGGCTTTTTTTCTTCTGTGAATCAACTTATCAAGCCATTTTATTCGTTCAACAAAGTTTACCGACGTGCACCGTTAACCATTTTATATTTCCAACTTTACGGCTGTCAGGTTGCCTTTTGGCATGTCAGACACACAGGGAGTTTCGTGGGCCTCCTGGCTATCGCTTCGATGCATACCATCGATTTTTGTTAAAAAGAAGGAAACTCGTCATCAAGCTATTCTCACAGGCGGGGGAGATGGCTCGTGGTTCGCAAGTAGATCAGCCAGTCAAAGATCGAGGATCAGGAGAACTATTCACAAATCGCCTCCCAAAGATGAACTCCCACAAAATCCCAATTCCACAACTACACCCGAAGCGCCTTCTCGAGAGGTAGAATTAGTGGCCACAGAACGGGAAAATCCGGCAAAACTACGAAAAAGACGATTCAAACCTGTGGAGCCCACTGTGAAAGATGCACCATCGACCTTCCTTGAGCACAAAATCCCGCTTTTGTGGAGCGAAGATTTGTTTGGTCAGTATTTTTTATTTGCGATACCATTTTTATTTTTGTTAACGGCTTTTTGCAGACCCGATATCTATCGAGGCAGAATTAAGCCCTACGATACAATCATGGGAGAGGAACTTCAGTTTTGAGGTCGACCATTCAAGCGCAGACTCAAACATTCAACAGGCTCGACAAACAAACGATATGAACACTATTGTACTAAAGTCCCCATGCAAGGGGTTTAATCGTTCAAATAAGCCACCCCCTCTTGTTCAGCCTTTTCCTCGCGAGCACTCGGCGTTCTTGAACGAGGAGACTCTGGTCTCTAAAATGCCAGGCTGCTATTCTCATACACCCAGAAAGAGTAACAGCAGCCAAAAGAGTTCAGCCGTTAGATCTCCATGTTCAGTCACGAGTTTTTATAAGCGTTTTTCGCTTAGCCATTTACTTGACGAATTTCAGAGCAATCGTTCTGTCGACTCAATAGGGACGTGGAATACGGACGAAATATGCAACGTCCAATCTTATTTTTTACCGCATAATAAAACAATGATCAGGAATATCCAACCTGGTACCCCCGGAGTCGCCTCTGATATGAGGATAAGTGGACTTCGGCCCCCGCCTCGTCGGAGTTGGTTGTACAATTTAGATTAAGATCAGCGAGCACACATTAGATACCCCCAGTCAGTTTTTATATACAATTCTATTTCTTTCATATAATTCTTCTATTGTGCCAAGGTCATTTCCTACCATGAAATTGTCGCGAATCCAACTCAATGGTGTAGTGTGCTCTGTATTTCAATAGTTGGTCACGACCTGTTCATTTTTCCGCTAACCAAGTAAGCGACCAGGCAAATGGTGAAAGTTTTCTCTCCAGAGTATATGGTCATTCATAGGGTATGCATTCGGACTTGCTGTATTCCTATTAACAACAGGCTGACTAACGTAGATGAAGCATAGCGCGAGACTGAAATGTGGCCATTATAACAAAAGCGCACTTGCGACACTCAGATCCAGGTCCCAGATCAGTTTATTCTAAGGGCTATGCAGCAAGCTCGCGTATCGTCCAACGATCCAGCCTACAATGCCGCTCTAGAACAGCTGGTAGTAACGATAGCCATAAGCGGTCTGGATAGATAGCTTTTTCGAAAGGGGGAAAATGGACAAAACAACGCCAAGGGCCCAACTCTCCGACCTAAGGAAGTTTAGGGTAGCAACCCGCCATTTCATCAATGTCAGTAAACACTGAAGTAAAATGGATAAACTCATGAAGAAACTCCTGATCAGAAAGATCCTTAGCCTCTTCGACATCGAAACCCGAAGAGAAACTTGAAAATTCTCCAAGAAGAAAAGTGGAAAAATCTCATCATCATAAATAACATGTGTTGAAAGAAAAAGAATGTGGTCTTTGTCCTTCTCCTTAAGGCAGAGGGTCCTTTTTTAATGTGAAAACTCTGGTCAGTATGCTGCACCTCATTTGATTAGAGGGCAGTGCCAGCTAACATACTAGATGTTTATTTCAACAATTACAAGCTGTTCTATTCACCTAGGACAAGCTGTTGAGATTATAAAACTTTAATGATACATGGATAATTTTGAGAAGCTTCAGTATTGCAATTGGAGATTCTAATTACAAAATTCCTATTTAATATGGTTCATTGCGTTTTATTTTTCAGCGTAAATACTATACGTTATTATTGTTCTCCTTGTAACAAAAGAACCTGCACCTAAAATTTGAATACACATGCAAATTTCATAAGTACTTGTACTTTGCATTTGCAATTCCTGTGGCAATGGGGGCAATGTTGAAGGTGATAACACTGAATCTGTTTTGTTGTCCTTGCTTTGAGTGACTGTTGATTTCAAAGTCAGTAAATATTATTAAGCTTATCATGCTGCGGGATTCATACAGTTTTGTATTGATGGTGATCTTGGCTGGGTGGAGTGCGTCGAGCATTGATCCGACAGGTGGTAGGCTGGTTTATGGAATGACAAATTGGAGCTCCCAGAGAGAGTCGAACGTTGATCAAACTCTGTTGATAAATGTTCCAAAGATGTGGAAAGATGGTTGTCTGATGTGAATGAAGCAGGTGAGTAGCATTGTAAAACAGAATTCGGGGACGAGCAGTCAGGGCGCAACTGCACCCCGTGTAGCGAAATACTGCGAGGACGCCTGGATCTTTGAAGCGACTGAGATGCACCTCGTTTTACTTGTTCAACATTCTTTTTGTGCTGATGCTCTCCCCTAGTCTCCCTTTGAGGGTCGGTCCAGTCAACATCCCACATGTTGAGCGAACGATGCGACGATGGTCGTGATTCGATTTGGCGTTATTGAAGTATAAGGATAGCGAGTGTGGAAAAAAAGGGAGACAGAAATAGAGGGGTAACCAAAATAAAATAAGTGCCGGATCGGCAGTGATGGTTTGGGTCGCGATGATGCCTCGAAGTTGATATGATGAAGCCGAGTTGGTCAAGGAGTGTTAGGGTTTGGATGGTCAGAGCGAACACTCTTCGATTCTTGGGTATGGAAGAATACAGACATCTGGCTGTTCTTGAGAATGAGGTGCAAGGCAGCTTGCTTTCAAGCAGGGACGTGGCCGTGAGGAACAGCCGTCCGCTAGCGCGAGGCAGAGCGACAATTTAGTGGACCTTGGCATGATGTGGGACAAGGCTTCCCAAGGAGGCGCTCCCTACTTAATATTTTCGGTCACTGCCATCTGATTTATTTAAATACATTTGAGGAATTGGTGGCAAGGACTCATGTGGTCGTGGCGTATTTCATCTGTGTCGTTCCATGTGCCTGATCTCCTTTTACCCGACACCTTTTTTGACTCGGGTGCTGCCTTGTTGTTGACGCGTTTTCATGCAATGCGACGCCACGGTTGGGTCTTCTTCCTCAGCTTCCCCTAGATCAAATCTCATCCAGACTGCGGACTTGACATTGGTGATCTGATCCACGAGGCCTGGGACGCCATCAGGGCTGTCAAATGAAATTGCATGGACTTGATTGGCCGCGCTAATCGCGGCCCTTGGGGTTCTTGACCAATCTAACCATAGAGGTGGCTAGCTTTCTTTACTAGTGACAGACGCATCACCGTGCGCTACTGAATGGAAGACCCTAGACTAGTGCAAAGTCTAGGCCCAGGTCTACAAGCCCTGACATTTCTTTTTTCATGTGGTCTAGAACCTGTCACCCTTTTTCCAATAAAAAGAATCCTACAGCTCGCCCTTGTTAGATGGCTTTACCATTGGCATGGATAGGCGGATGAGACGAATTTCATCCCACAGCCTCTTTATCCCTGAGAGTTAAGGGTGCATGGCACACGCTCTGGCATAATTAAAACAAATTAAAACTAAATGACCACGCGTGAACTTTGTACACATGAGAGGATGTATTATGGAATTGCAACAATGACATAGCCTTTCAGCGCCATACAAATGCGTCATTGTAAATGTAGAATATTCTTTGAGTGAGTCATTCTCCGACAGCACAAGGAGGCAAAAACATGAGACCATGACGGCACGCTAGCTAGCGGCGATTGATGGTGGACGAATGTCTCACAACGCCTCGTACGATCATCCTACGCCACAACCCAAGCGCTTAGGCTGGCATAGGTGGGAACCTAGACCATGGCTGGGTTCTAGGAATGGCCCAATGGACACACATCTTTTCTCAATTACTAACGAACGCCCTTTAAACCGATTTAACTACTCTTGATGAAAGGAGCACAGTAATATATAGTATTGCTTTGTCTAATTTGTGGGCTTGCTTTCATGGTCCACAGAGTCTTCTTCCTTGACTCTTAGTGTTTGCGTGAGACTTCATATGAAACCTCGCATTTTACCATTTGATTCATCTTATTTGGACTTCGATTCTGCTGTATTCAGGTGGTATTTGACGAATTCATTATGGATTTTGCCACGGTGAGGCTGTCCAGAGCCAGAAGAGCTTTGCTCGCTCTTGACAACAAAATCTCATCCTCGGCCTTTGGCAAGCACTTTGGCCTTCAAATCAACGCAAATGTATGTCTTGCTGGCTGTTCATTTGTCCCGTAACTAGTATCTAATGGAAAGGTTCGATGAAACAGAAGGATGAAGGTCCTTCATGCACTTTGCTAGGGGAGCTTCGTGCAGGCACCACTACTTTTGCCACTATGGTATACATTATTGCTGTCAATGTTAGTTCTCCAGGCCCTTATTGCCGCAGTTTGGTATACTAATTAATCTACCAGGCGGCTATACTGTCTCAAACCGGAGGTCCATGCGCCTGCGACATGGAGAATAGGATGGATTGCGACAATATCGAAAGCTATAAGGCTTGCAAGGAAGGTGAGGGGTCTTTGATATCGTCTCTACCAGGTGTATGCTAACCTTGATAGCTGTGAGACATGATCTAATCACTGCCACGGCGGCTATAACGGGCCTTGCCAGCTTTATGTTTGGTCTCCTCACGAACCTCCCCGTGGCCCTCGCGTAAGTCTCGGCGGTTAAATCTCGTGGCGCTGCTAACAAAGGCCAGACCAGGCATGGGCCTCAACGCCTATTTCGCATTTCAAGTTGTCGGTCCCAACGGTTCGGGCCATATTCCCTATGGAGTTGCACTGACGGCCGTCTTCGTGGAAGGTCTCATATTCATGGCGCTAGCCATCACAGGCATGAGACAGTGGTTAGTCAAATTGATTCCAGCGACCATAAAAACCGGTACTGGCGTGGGCATCGGGCTCTTTCTCATGGAGATTGGATTATCCTATACTGGGGGCATCGGCGCCATTACTGGTGGATGGAAAAACACACCGTTGGCTCTTGCTGGATGCCCTGCTGAGATGCTCAATGCAAGTACTCAGATGTGTGATGAGGGTATCATGACCAGTCCAAAGGTAGGTTGTAGAATCTCCATGTCCATCTGTAGAAACTAATGAATGCAGATGTGGACAGCTATTGTTGTCGGGGGTATCTTCACCGCCTACATGGTCGCATTCAAGATCAAATACGCATTTGTCATCGGGATTGCTCTTGTATCAATACTTTCCTGGCCGTAAGTCTTCCTTCGTGCCCTTGCACTAAGTAGGCAAGCTAACTGAATCGGTTCAGACGCGGCACATCTATCACTTACTTCCCAGATACGAGCGAAGGAAACCAGCGCTTTGAGTTTTTCAAGCAGGTTGCAACAACACACCCCATTGAAAAAACCTTGAATGCGCTTGACTGGGGAGTCACTCGTCACAGCTCTCAGTTCGCACTTGCGCTCTTTACGTTTCTTTACGTTGATATTATCGATGCGACAGCCACTTTATACTCCATGGCTCGCTTCGCCCGGAAGGTCGATCCCAAAGATGGCGACTTTCCTCGATCAACAATTGCATATTGCTGCGATGCAGGTTGCATTTCGATCAGTGCCCTTCTCGGTTGCTCCCCCGTCACGGCATTTATTGAAAGTGGAGCAGGTATTGCCGAGGGTGGGCGTACTGGACTCACAGCCATGTTTACGGGTGCCTGGTTTCTTATTTCAATTTTCTTTGTGCCAGTATTTGCCTCGATTCCACCTTGGGCCACAGGCTCGACACTCATTCTTGTACGTCTATGAAAGGGAATCTGGGTGATTGCACAACCACTGACACTGCTTGAAGGTTGGCTGTACAATGATCCGGCAACTGACCCAAATAAATTGGGGCTACATTGGCGATGTTATTCCGTCCCTTATCGTCATGGGTTTCATTCCATTTTCATACAGTGTGGCCTACGGCTTGCTCGCGTAAGATTTCCTCACATACTCCCGAGAACAACACTAAAGTTAAAATTTAGCGGCTTGTTTACTTACACGGTGCTAAATGGGTTGATTGCTATTACAGTCTGGATCTCCCGTGGCAAACTGGAACCCCAAGGTTACAACAACAAAGAGTACTGGTCATGGAGAGGATATGGTACAAAGCCCTGGTTTATCCAAGCAATGAAAAATCGGGGCTGGCTTGGCAAACCTGATACCGATTCAGATCAGTGGATAATCGATGGTGAAGATAGTAGAACAATTTTGGCCAAGCTGTCATATCCGGCATCTTTGAATCAGAATAATCCTTCCAACGAACTGGATGTCCCGATGCAGGCACTAACTGCCGTCAGGGGAAAGCCCTAATCTTACTTAATAAAGATGAAACTATTATTTAGGAAAAGGCCTGTGTTAAAACCAACTGCCTTTTTGATAATTCATGTATAATATTTCCAGCATACGCACAAGAATATTGCTATTATTAAATACAAGATGATTCATTGTTTGATTCTGGCCGAAGAAAACAAGTCGGAGGGTCAACTGGGTGATCCAGGAACCGGGTCCCCAGGGTGGCATGCAAGTATAGTTGTGTAATAGGGTTATGAAAATCATATCATCTCCGCACAACGAAAAGAAGACGTAACAAATGGCTGAGTATCTCTTTTGCTCTCTGAGCCTTTGCTAGACTGACATGAGCGCAGAGACACTTTCATACCAACTAGTTGTGACGTGCAATAGCAACCATTTTTACGGCCACGATTCCATCTTTATTCGATTCGCACAATATGAGAAATTTGTTAGAATAACCTAACAAGCTGCATCCATCTCCTTTATGTCATAGCGTGATTGACTCAGTGACGGATTCATCTAGAGTAGGATTTCAAATTGACAGTGGACAAACTTCCCAGCCTCTCGTAGTAAGCTTGACGGTGAATTGATCTGCCATTGTCATGGTCCGTGCAGAGTCTTCTTTCTTTCCCACCATATCCTGGATTGACTTCTTGGCCTCTTGGGCTTTAGTCGTGTTTGTGGCAACCGCCGACCCAACAGCAGCCTTGTGGCCGTCGAAGCCCGCATTGGCCACGTCTTTGATCAGATAAGCCTGCGTGAAGGAGTATGTCAAACAAGTTCCCATCATGTTTGTGAAAGCCTTTGCTCCATTCTCGCGAATCTCCTCTGGAAGTTTCTCGATGGCATCCTTCCCGTCGGTTGCCGCTCTGTCATTTGAATCCGTCACAATTTTCTTGAAACTAGCATAAAAATCGTGAAGAAACTGATCAAACTTTTCTTTACCTCCCTGCTCCAGCTGTTGTGCAAACTTGTCAATCTCCTGCTTAAATCCTTGCGCAAGTGTATCGACATGGTGAATGGTGATATCGGCCAGCTTTTGCTTATCGGTTGACTCCGGAGTTCCCCCAAAGGTTTCGATCAATTTCTTGGTTTCTTTGGCTGCCGTTTCGTTCGTAGACCTTGCCCTTTTAATGGCATCCTGATAAGAACTTTGTGGATTGGAAGGAATGTAAGCGTCGACAATTTCCCGGAGTTTGTTCGTTGTTGCGAGCAAGAATGTTACGATGGCTGAACTGATCCCGTTGAAAATGCGTGCTGCAATATCGCGATACTGTTCGGGTGCGTTGCGTATCGCGTCGATTGTTTTGATCTCCAATTCATCCAACTGGTCATTTACACTATTCTTCATAGCCGCCATTACCTCCCGGGTGGTCTTTTCAAACTCTTCTTCGCTGCTGTGTTCAAGTGGCTCAAACTTTTGAATTGCACTGTTGAATACTTGTTTGACGCTCTCGACGCTCTGAAAACCCAACTCGACAAGCTTCTTCTTCAAAGTCGTCAAGTCCTCTGGGTCAGCTTGTTTATCTGCAAGCTGGTGACACTCATAAGCTGACACATCCTGGGAATTTGCAAAATCTCGAGCCATGAGTGAATGTAGGAGTCCTTCATTGCTTGTGGATATGCAAAACTTTAGAAGACCAACTCTTCGATGGAGTCGGGCCTCCCAAGGAAGAACCGCACAAGAGGTTTCGGTAGCCATCTTCATTGATGTTTTCGTTCAATGGAGATTTGATTAGATAAGTGCGATACTTGTAGAGGGGTATGGGTTGATGTGCTGGAATTTTTGATGCTAGGAAAGAGGTTTTGGATGAACACACGGGCCGGGACGTGGTTCTATTTTATGTAATAATTCTGCATACTATGATTGATGCAAGAAGAAATGAGGGGTTGTGTTCAAAGGGTAATTGTGAATCCGCACATCGGGAATGGAATGGTGGAGTAACCTTTTTTAAGATCAAAGTTTACCTAAAAATGTGTGAAATGAAGAATCTTAATAATATGCTGCGAGACTTTGCAACAGAACTGAAATATAGACCTTGCGGTTTACACGTTGTTCGACTAGCATTGGTTACAGCTCGGTTCATTAGATCTAAAAGTTGACTTAAGCCGATGTATAGGTAGATACCAATACGATTGCTCAATGGCTGCAGGAAATCTGCAGAGAAAAATTAAGATCTCCCAAGGGCCGGTGTTGTTTAACATGATAGGCACGGTGTCAAACAATATTTATCTAAGGATTCGTTCATGTCTAGATAAACATTGGTGGCATTTAGTGGCCTAAAGTCAGTCATTCTGTGTCGGTAATGATGAGTGTCAAAATGGACAACACAGCCCTTCGCCAGGTAGCCAGGCTTTGAAACTTTGAACCTTTTCAAAGTGGAAATTCTAGGCTAAGCCGCCATGCTAGCCCAGGAATGTTGCGTGGATCAAGCGTAGGGTAGAACCGGAAACTTTTGTTCGGAAAGTCTACCTCGAATCTACCTCCATTTGGTCAGTGAGGGACAGGAAAGGTGACTAACTTGAAGCACATGCACTCGTATTCGAGTCTCTCTCATACGTTCGATTAAAGATAAGACATGGTCTTTTGTTAAACAAAAAATCCGAATCTTCCTTGGTGGATAACAGTGTACAGCTTGAAATCGGCCAAATCAAACACTTAGTTCCACAAGGCGTCTATGTAGGGTTTTGCACCAGATGACGCTCATATAGAGTTTACCTAATTATGAGTGAACACCTGCGGTCTTTCTACAGTCATTTACTTTGTTCATTTTGACTTCTCAGGCGAGGAATAAATCCACAGTGACTACAAATTGAACCGTAGGAGATGGTCCAAGTCCTGGACTGCTCAAGCTCATGGATCATGTCCCAACATCCGGTTTTATGAAAGCGTAAAAATATGGGAGAGATGGGATAGTAAATTGCCAAGTCTAGAAGTAACATCTCAATTGAATTATGTGCTGCAAAGCAAAATAATACCTTAGATCTATCGGTCGAAGACAAAAAAGAATATGACAAATGTGAAGCTAAGGTCGCACATCAATGATCGCAAATTAAGCCGCCACGTTAAACCATGAAAGCAACATAGGAGGTAGAAGAGAAACTATCATCAAGACAGATGGAATGGTGTTGGGAGCGTTAAAGTTCCTGACCACCCGAGATCACCACATCGTTGAATTCTATCCAGAACACCAGTGCAGATCACAACAGATAGTGCCATATCAAGGTTCGGGCCGAATTGGGTTCGGCGGCCCATCAACGGGCCGAAAGCATTTCCCCGCGGAATGGATGAATGCCTTATTTGTCAAGCCATAACCTTAACCTACCAAACTGGAGTCTTGGCAGGCCGGAAACATCAGTGAAATCCATGAGCGACTCAGTGGACCCGCAGGTCATCAAGCTGGTTTCACAAACACCCAGGTCTCTGTTGGGAAGGAAATCTAGATATATTAAAGGCTAGAGGTCCTCGTCAGGATTGCCCTCATCATTCCCCAACAAACCTCCTCACCATCATTTCCTAAACTTGAATTGAACCAATTGTGGTCTATGAAGATCGAAAACATGGCTGCCTACACCAATGACTTTGAGAAGCCGAACTGGCAGGTCTCTATCGAAAAGCGATTCAAGTTGTACAAGCATGCCATCGAGAATGAGGACACTGCGATTCTCGCAGTTGTCAGAGCCCAGGACCTCATGGCAGATGCCGATCCCAAGGCCGAGTACTTCAAGCTTGCAAGTGAGCTTGGTCCTCGCGCCCTACAGCAGGCCGAGGATGATTTCAAGCAGCTCGAGGACAGGGCTTTGCAGACGAACAAAAAGACCGACGAAAACTGTCTTGAAGTCAAGAAGAAGCTAGACGAAGTAGCCGAGTCTGATCAGAAGGACGACCCGGCGGCTTGGGAACAGAGCATCAGGAACAACATGGCAAACTTGAAGGAGAGGACCAACAAAGAAATAGATGATCTCCAGGAGTGGAGCATCAACAAGATCAAGCAAATGCCCCCCAAGCTTCGCCAACCGGCGGCGCAGGCTGTGAATGGCAGCGCAAATGCTATTGTTGGCTTTTTGTCCAATGCCGTTAACTGGCTTCGAGGCGCGATCGATACTATCTGGCAATGGATCAAGCAAGCCTGGGAGACAATCAAGACATATGGTAGGCGCGTTGGCGAATGGTTCACGGGTGCCTGGAACACTATCAAAGGCTGGTTCTCCTTTGCGGTCCTCACTCAGTTGGCCTCTTCCAAATCTGCCCAGGTACTTGGGGGCGCCAGCTCATCCGACTATCACAACCTCGCTCAGATGCTCCAGAAGCTTGGCATGGAAAACTTCACTCTGATTCGGAAGGATGGGGCTTGGCTTGTAGAGCCCATGTAGTTATTAAAGCTACTACTTGATGGCTTCGCAAGAAGCCGTCGCGTGCTCTGGTCCACCCATCTTGCAACCAGCTGGTCAGCCGGCCTGGCGCTGGGCGAGAGGCGATTCCGAAAAGCAAATGACACCGTTCTAAAAAAGAAAAAAGACAGAGAGAGAGAGATCCAAACAAAACTATTCCTCCCAAGGCTTTAGCTATAAAAATACACTCTTTAGAGGAAAACTTTTTCTGGAACCACTCGCTTGTGATTTGAGTTAGCCCCAGAATCATACATATCCAGATACCGTGAAATGCCACGAACTCGAGTCCAGTCCTTGCTCTTCCGTAGTACCGATAACAACCCACTCAACCTATCAGCGCCATATGATTCGTCATGACTAAAGTCTTGACCTCATTATTTTTCAGTAACAGTGCCGCTGCAATTTTCGCATGTTCTTTGGGCCTCTTCGGATTCGTGATGGAGGCCGCTGTACGTCCGATACCCTAGACCTGGCACTTCAAATGTGCTGCATCCATCGTACGACGGCCTATTTAGATCTCAATAAAGTAGGCAGTTAGCGGATTAAGTATGCAGTGGTTGGCAATAATGTTTACAGACCTCGGTTTTGCCAACGCAGATGAAAACTGAGGTTTGGCTTCTCCGTTTTGGGCTTGTCTCCTGGCTGCTGCGGTCAACGAATTCGAGAAGATGATCCTTGTCATTCATGAGACAGCGCCACAACGCCACAGCGCCACAGCTAGCACAGCCATAATTCGTTCCGAGTAGCCTTTTTCATTGTGGTCTTTGGTCGAGTAAGTGTGAAGAATACGGCATTTAGTCGGTGGAATGCCAAGTTCCGTAAAGCCAGGATGTTGCAGGACTTCCAGGGCTATTGACCATTTGGTTCTTCGATACCGTAACCTCGAGAAATCCGAGCATAGAGTGGACACAAAGCGGCCCCAAAAACATGTAGCGAACCAATCAAAGCTTTTATTGAAAGCTAAAATGTGGAGAAAACAGCGAAAGGCTGCTCCACTCCATGGTCGGATTTCGCGAGATGATACCGTACTCCTTATTTGCATCAACATGGTCACAATGGACGAGAATTGGGCCGCGAGCCATGTCTTTTCCTACCTTATGAAAACGAGAATTCATAAAAATCTTGTTTAGGCATGCTCATGGGCGGCAAGCTTATATACTCGGAGTTCAAAATTGAAGTATCCACGAATGCTGGAAAAATGGATCAATATTAGTCGTTCGTCTTCCCCTGATCAGGGGGAATGTGATCCACAGAATTGATCGACATTCGTGGACTTGTGTTCCGGAGCAATGTTTTGCCGTGCAATTTGGCTGACACCAAAGTATTAGTGCAAGCCGCAGTGGATCAATCGTCCCCTCCGGCCCCTCATCGCAGATCTACCGACAGCACTTCACTCCAAACTGTATTCTTGCGGACTTCAAGCACAACATACCATCATGGTGTTTACATTATATGATGCCACCATTGTGGAGGCTAAGCTCGCTCTCACGGCTTTGGACCAGATCCTCACCAAAGCAGAGGAACATCCCGATTCAGCCACTTTTCCTCAATCTCGACTGTACGAGGACATGAAACCCCTCACATTCCAGGTTCATGCAGCCACTAGATTCTCGGAGCTGGTGCTTGCCAGACTATCTGGGAGGGATGCCATTCAGTACCAGGATGACCTCGTTTCTTATGCTGACATGCATGCGCGCATTGCCACGGTTCAAGAGGCTCTTGGAAAGGCCGACGTGGACACCGTCAACAAGCTTGGTGAAGAGGTGGCAACGACAGATTTACCATCTGTAGGGCCCATGGATATCACTGGAAAGGCGTTTGCAATGGGAGCCGCTATCCCGAACATCAACTTCCACCTCTCAATTGCTTATGCTATTCTTAGGAAGGAGGGAGTGCCATTGGGGAAGAGAGATTATGCGATGCCTTTTGCTATGGAGCATATCTTGAAGCAGTGATAGTGTCATGAATAAGTTTTGGGATAGTTTCGATGTAGTAACCTACTTTTAGATTATATCAGGTGCTTTCACGCTCTCCGGTATACTAGTTACGGTCTTAATACAATACAACTAACTCTTGAATGACTATCGGTTCGACGCTTTGGTAACAGGCCCTGATAAAAGGGTCCTGAAAGTTTAGCCAGGATTATTATTCTGATATAACCGCACTGGCTTGGTACCGGTCCCTCGGTAATCGCAGTAGGACGGGCGGAAAAAGCCAAGAGACGCCATCATAAACTTGCCCCTTTACAGCTATAGAGACTGAGACGCAAAGAAGCCCGAAGTTTTCTATCTGCTCCAACATGAAATAGCTAGAATCCACCGGGATGGGGCTCTCGAACCGGGACTTGTTGCGCTATGCCGGGTTCGATTCGTAAAAACGACGATTATGTCAAGCAACCTTTCGCACGCAGAACAACCATGACGCCGGGAGACATATTACCGATGATTATTTGGGATCTAGCAGGCTGCCGAAGGATTTGGCGCTGGCTTGAGAGGAAACTGCGTTACTCAGGCACATCAACTTTAACTGATCAAATTCATTAGATCAGCTTCATGAATCTTTTCACAATACACACGAGTCTATCGATGGAATAATCTGAATGAATGAGATGCATTATCTCGGTGAACAAGAGCGTCTTTCCCTCCATTAACGAGGATTTCATCTGAAACTTACTGTACTACCAATTCAAAGATTTGGTTCAGCCCACATAATGATCAAAATCATTTTGCTTCTGTGAGATTTATCCGCGATTCATCCAAAACAAAACTGATGTGAATCATGTTGGTAGGGAACACCTCATTCGCTGAACAACCCTTAGGCCGGCAGAATACCCGTAGCAAGGCTACCGAAATAAAAACGCCCCACGGAAGGCTCGCCGATCAAGGTAATGCAACAGAAATGCTGAATTATTGTTACTCAAGCTGTACCTACTTGCCAGCGATGGCCTGTCCTTTAATTTGGCCCATCTTTTCTCCGATCCTTCTTCTGACAATGGCTGCAAAGTCGGCAGGATCCCAGAACTCCTTCACGCTAGGGTGGTTATACAATGCATTGCTCCATTTCCAGAAATTTGGAGTGTCATGTTCTAGCATTTCTGGTAGTCCAGGCCAAATAATATTTTGACTGGGAAGTCCCAAGAGTCTTGGGACTAAGCCACCCAAAAGAACCTTGACAAATTGTTAGATCCTTGAGAGCAGACTGTGGAAAGAATAAGAAAATGAAGCGGGATATATTCCACAGTACCTCGACAAGCGTAATGTGTGTGGAACCATCATAGAATGGGCGGGCATTGGCCAAAGAGGGTTCCAACCATCGCTTCACGGCGGCGACTATTTTGTCCGCCAAAGGCTTTTTTGCGTCTAATGGCTCAGCACCGTAGGACTGAACCATGAGCGGGTAAATATATTCCACATATTGGTCGACAAAGAATTTGTATTTTGCGCGCTGTTTGTCACAAGAATTATGATTAGTGGCAGAGTCTAGCTGCAAAATGGGGGCAGCTTTTGATGTGTGATGGGAAAGATCAGGAGACATAAAAGCTCATACAATACTCACTTGCAATGCTCCGCCTTCCTCGTTACTTCTCTTCACCAGGTGACTGGGATAGAAGTCTGATAAATACTGTACAATAACGGCACTTTCACGCATGACTTCATTGCCGAACGTGATTGTTGGCACCTTCCCCAACGGGTTCACTTCCAAGTACCACTCTGGTCGGGATACATTCAAATCAATTGGTACTTCGTTGATCTCTATCCCCAATTCTCGCGCAAGAATGTGGACACGAACCGCCCATGTGCCTCGGTTTGTGTATAGAGTAATAGGCTTGATTGACATTGTTGTTGGTGGTACGGTGAGTGCAGGTAGAAGGCTGAGAAGTGTAAACGGCCGTTAGAATGTTTGATTAAACATGGAAAATGTTAAAAACAAAATGATGAACAATCTTCTTTACGCTGTTTGGCTTTTGTAGTAGATTTGATGTGAGAGCGGTTGCGGAACACCCAAGAATTGTTGTCTGGCGGCAATTCCGCAACTTGGAGTGACAATAAACAATCAGGTTGATCGCTATTGTTTGGTAAAGCTTTTCAAAGTCGGTTTCATAGTTCTGAGTTTCAGAATGAGAATTCACGTTTAGAGGGACTCTTCGGTGATCCTGAGAATAATCATAGCAGCTAATTGGCGCGTTTGAGGAGAAGCTAGGAGCACAAATTGTCTCATCAAACTGGGATGGCTAGGAAGAGTTCTTGATGCAACTGAAAGAAATGACCGGAAGTACTCCTTTTATTGGCTGCATAAAAGGACAAAGATATACTCTAAAATATCATTAATTCGTTAGTATCTACTTGTATTTGATCAATATTTCAGCCTTTTAAGCAGAAAATTCGTAAGTGCCCTTATAGTTCTCCTTGATATGCGCGAAATCGCTTCACTCCATGAAAAAAAAAACCACACTCTAGAACAAGTGTTTGAGCCACCTGTTGATGATTGAATGGCAGTGGCGGATGATGCTGAAGCCGTGTTGACATGTTACACACAAACGATATGGAACCTATCGTGCAATCCGTCTGCACTACCGGTGGTGTCCGTCCCTTTCATGCGTCCAATGCTGACAATGAGGTAGTGTGACTGTTTTCCTATCTCCATGCGGACAAATCCAACTTGGGATCATCCCCTACAATTCCTGGATGGCTTCTGATGAAACCATCGATATCCTTACACCTAGCGAGCCAAATCGCACCAGAATCTCTCTTTTGAGCCAGGTATGCCAGAACCGTTTCCATTGCTTCTAACCTTTCTGGGGTGTTTGTGAGAAAAGGGTGGAAAAGAACGGAGAGGAACCCCCCGGACTGTATACACCTATCCACTTCCTGGCAATACCTCTGGGCGAGCGTTTTGGGTGATTGTGGGGTGGCTGGATACTCTGCTTTCATCTCCCTCAGGCCTGCAAATGTTTCCATGTAATAGTATGCATCCACAGTAGCCCATTTGAAAGGCAGTACTGTCAATGTATCACCGTCAGAGCCAACATTGAATGACGCAGCCTGTTCTCCAGCGGGGCTGATATAATTTACTCCAAATTCGCGACACAGGTTGAGCGTGGTATCGCCATTGATGATACCACCGGGTGGTCGGAAGCCAGAATATCCATCTTGTCCACTTTTCAACAACTGTTCGATTCCTGTTGGCCCGAAGCTCCGCTCGAAATTGGCTCTCTCTTCTTCTTTGCTCTTGAGCTTGGCCCAAGCTTCATGTTGCCACGCATGCCATCCGACCTCATGGCCAGCAGATGCGATTTTATCAACAATAAAATCCCCATATATTTTAATATTCCAAGACTCAATGAAATAAGTCGCGGAAATGTCGTATTTCTTAAGAAGACTTAACATTTGTGGAATAGTTTGATTGACGGTATAATGCTGACCAATAGGTTCAGATTCTGGCCATAGTTTCCGGTTAATGTCGGCTGCTTCTCCCATGTTGTCCATTGTGAAAGAGACGGCCGCCCGTGCCCCACCTGGCCATTGGCCTTTCACTGCAGCATTACCTGCCATTGTCGCAATAATTAGTCGTATGGATTCTGGAACTTCTCAGTTCCTGGTTCAAAGATTGAAAGCCAGTAACAACTGAGCAGCCAATTTAATCAGATTGGCAAAGTTTTGCCGAGGCAGAAATGACGCATGCGCTTGGATGCGGGGAAGAGCGGGGATTGAAAATACTGACCACTGAATGGTTGCGGAGCATCCGCCAATTCTTTCCCGGAGAATCCGGTGACGCTCACGGCGCACTCGGATATACGGCAGAGAGCATTCCGATTCGTGAAGCTCTGGCGTTCTTAACCTCACGAAGATGACGTGAGAGTGATTTTGCACAAAAACGTAATTCACCTTGGTTTGAGTGTTGAATCATCATCTCAGACTTGATCTTCGTCAGCTCGTCGAGAAACATTCAGATCCATCAACCAACATCATGTCCAGATGCGCCCCATTGACCACTGAGACTCCTCCGATGAAAGATCTAACTACGGATAATATTACAGAAAATGTGAAAATTCTGAACAATCAATGCCCGAACCCGAGAACAAGATATATTCTTGAACGTCTCGTAACACACCTGCACGATTTTGCTCGGGAAACGTGTTTGTCCACCGAAGAATGGCAAACTGGCATCGATCTTCTCACAGCTGCCGGCCAAATCAGTGATGATAAGCGAGCCGAATTAATCTTACTTTCTGATGTATTGGGCCTCAGTCTGCTTGTTGATGCTATAAATCATCCGCGGGCGCCGAATGCGACTGAGGGAACAGTACTAGGTCCATTCCATACCCATGACGCACCGGTCACCGATAATGGCTATGTGCTTCACGAAGATCCAGATGCTCCTAGATTACTTGTCGTTGGAGTAGCTAAGGATACACTTGGGAAACCCATATCAGGTGTTACTTGTGATGTCTGGGAAGGCGATGCTTATGGATTTTATGATGTTCAAAATCCAAACAGAGAACACCCAGATGGCCGTGCTGTTCTCCAGAGCAATAGTGATGGAATTTTCTACTTTAATGCAGTGGTTCCAGTGCCGTACCCAATCCCGATGGATGGGCCGGTCGGCAAAATTCTCTCTGCCCTCCACCGCCATCCCAACAGACCTGGGCATATTCATTTCATGCTGAAGAAAGCTGGATATGATACATTGATCACTGCATTATATCCTCGAGGTGATCCATATGAAACCTCAGATCCTGTTTTTGGAGTAAAAAGTAGCCTCATTGTCGATCTTGGTACTGTTGACGAAGAGACGTCGAAGCAGTATAATGTACCTGTTGGCAGGAAACTTTTGAAATATGAATTCGTTATGATGGATGACGAAGAAGCGCTAGCATTGCGTGAAAGGAAATCAAAGGAAGCGCTTGAAAGTCTTGGGCTGGATATGGAAATTGTGAATGGACTTCCCATTCCAAAGGTTGACTAAATACTCAATGAGTCGAATAATGAAGAACAGCCTTAAACATAAGCAAGTTTAGACCGGGTATTTCTATGCAGGAGCCGTGAGCCCAAGGCCCGAGGGATGAGTGATTACTTAGTGGATATATAAATCGCCTTCACTCGATCAGGTAACTAACCGACACCGCCTCGGTCTTCAGTTTTCAACTATTGGCGTGGAATATTATCATAATGGTCTAGCTGGAAGCATGTGTAATAGTTATCGGTATGTGCAATGCATGATATTGTTGAGAGGGTACCAAATCGGGCGGTATTGGCTTCATAGATAAAATCTGTAACTGCTTAGTTATAGGTAAGATGCATCCTTGACGAACCTCGGGTTTTGACCTCGTGCAAAGATACTCAGCAGATAAGTGATAGATCTGATTGCTTCAAAGAACCCCGCGATTCTAGATTATACGATGTATATGACAGATCAAAATCTACCTTGGTTCTCTTTTGATAATTATAAAGAGAAACTGTAGCCCTGGTGGAAACTAAAATTTAGATCCGGAATGCATGGTCACCGGTTAGAATGGATGTTTTCTGGCTCTTTCTCGCGCACAATGATTTTCAGTTACGTTTTGAAGCCTACAAACCTCCTCTCACTATGTGCGTCTGCGTCGCTGGGGATTAGGTGAAATTGAATTGGTTTGAGTTGGCAAGGGTATTGGTTTTTTTTAAGTGCATGTGAAAATAGAATTGAGTGATTTAATGATTCTCGCCTTATTTCTTAATATGGAGCTTTTGAAAGACGAGCTTCTCCCCCAACCAACCGAGAATTTAAGGCATATTGAATCGTATTCAATATTTGGTTTCTCCACTAAGGGCACGGCCTGTCCATCAGAGAGACTTATGATAGGCTTTCGCGTATGAAGGTTGCGGTGGGACGTGCTGGGATCAGGTCGCATCCATTGCCCCAATTTGGGCATTAGATGACAACAGTTAAGTTAAGGTTTAGCGCTTTGGTACTAAGAAGCTGGCAACGGCCCCAATATATTCGTGTTTGTGGTATCTGTCAATGCGGATTTCTCAAATTCAACCTTTCAAGATGGCCTTTTTGTTGAAATCAATCGAGTTGAAAACCTCCGCATTTTAGACGTCAGAATGCGAGGAAAAGAAATGGCTATGAAATAATCGACCAAAAAGAATTTTGGAGCGGGGGAAGATGGTAAGATGATAAAAATGTAGGCTAATAGTAATGATATGTGCATGAATGTTTATGGTTAAATGTATACTTTGCTAGGGTTAACGTTCCAGACTGCTCAAGATCCTTCGGATCGCTTCCCGACATCTTCATGCAAAATATATCCATGTCATCCCACCATAATGATTCAACGTGATTGGATTGCTCTCTAAGTATGATTGTGGATACCTGATTTTAGAACATGGGACCGGTGTCCGAGGAAAAATATGATGTGGTTTTGCGCTGCCTTGAGCTGCATATAAAGCCTTCACAGCGTCCAGTTCATGGGGATCTACAATAATATTTCATTACCTCTTTTCAACTTCGTTTAATTTCCTAGACACCTTAAAGCCCTCTCTTTGTGACTCTAAAATGAAGAGAGAACTTCTGACACTCCTATTGGGAGTGGCTGGGAGCCTTGCCCAGTCAAACGTTCCTGAAACCATCTTGACGAATGGAACAATTTATTCGATGGATCAGAACTCTACTGTGTTCCGAGGGGGGGAGATTTCTTTTTCCAATGGTACTATTCTGTGCATTGGCGACAAGGATGTGTGTGCACCACAAGCCACAAATCAAACTCGCGTTGTGAATCTTCAAGGCAAGGCAGTAATCCCAGGTTTGATCGACGCTCATGTCCACCCTATGGATGCTGGTCGGGCGATGCTTAGTTGCTCTCTTCGATATCAGCAGCTTCCCTTGTCCCAGATTCTCACCACTATCCAGCAATGTCTGGACAACGAACCCAATGCTGCCAATAACAGTATGCTCACTGTCACCGAGTGGGACCGAGAAGGATTCACCGACAGAAATGGAGATGCGAACGCAACCATGCTGGACCGACTGAATACTACTCGCCCCGTAATGCTCATTGCCACCAACCAACACAATGTATGGGTCAACACTCGCACTCTGCAAATCCTCAACATCACGGCTGCTACCCCGGATCCAAATGGCGGCCGCATTGGTAAAGATTCCAACGGATTCCCCACAGGCGTTCTCGAGGAGAATGCTGCTGGACCTGCTCGTGCCCTCTCTGGGGATCGAGGCATTTCAGACCGCGACGCCGCTGTGGCTGGTCTCGCCGTTCTGCGTCGACAGGGCTTCACCACCATTCTAAATGCCCTAGCAACGCCGTCAGATGTGTGGAAGGTTCTTGCTCGTGAGAACCGGCTTACGGCTCGAGTATTTAACGCTTTTGGTATTTTTGGTTCTCTTGATTTCTCTCTCATTGCCTCTCAGGCTCAGAATGCCAGCCAGCAGTTCGATGACGGGGTCATGGTTGCCTCTCAGCCTGGCGAATTCTGGCGACACGTCAAATTTTTCGTCGATGGAGTCTTGCCAGCTGTCTCTCAATCAGCCCTCCTCGTGACTCCTTACCTTGTCAACAACTCCAACAATTGGGTACCGGGCACGAACTTCGGCATCCCTGGCGCAACGCCTGCGGAGCTCAATACGCTCTTCGACACCATGTTCAATATCAATCAAGGTCTACATATTCACGCGGTTGGTGATGAAGCCGTTCGAAGGGTTTTTGACGCAGCAGACCGCATGAACCGTACATTCTCGCCTTCACAGGTTGCTATCGCCCACGCGGAACTCGTCCACCCTGATGATCTGAGCCGATTTGCAGCTCGTGGGATTCCGGTCATCATGTCGTACCAATGGGCGCAAAAGGCGACATACTGGAATGAACCAACCCGGTTGACTCTAGGAAGTGAGCGCATGGCCCGAACGGAACCGCACGCACAAGTAATTTCAGCCGGAGGTCTTGTTGTCTACGGCTCTGATTGGCCAGTTGATCCTCTCGACACATTTCTTGCACTCAAAGTCGGTATTACACGCAGTGGAGATGCTACCAAACAAAACTCGCACTCAAGTTTTGGTCCTCAGTACGTTGGCAGGCTTGACGAGCAGAAGGGTTTGACCCGCGAGCAGGCCCTTCGCGGCATGACCTCAGCTGCGGCCACCTATCTTGAACAGGGACAAGTGATTGGATCTTTGGAGAGGGGCAAATTTGCCGACATTCTTGTGCTTGATAAAGACTTTATGGATTCCGTGGCTGTTCCAGACGACGAGATTGCGCGGAACAGTGTACTTCTGACCTTGGTTGGTGGTCGGCCCGTCTGGGCAAATGCGACTTGGATTCCTCAAGATTGGGCCCAGACCGCCCGAGCCGTGGACGATGAAGCTATTCTTCAACGAATGGTGACATCCAACATTGTTGCTCGATCTATTTCCGGCCGCCAGTGTTTGCATGGTACCCACAAACACTAAGCATCGTCGCAAGTTAGGAAAAGCTATTATCCAAGTCAACTGTCTGAGGCGAGGGATAAATCTTTTCATTCATGAAAGATATGGGGGAGGAGGAAGGGGAGAGAATTTCACTAATTAGATCATAACATGTCAAGTTGGTACTTAATCTTCATGTCAACGTTATTATGTCTCTTATTGCGTCACAACAACCTAGATAACGTGTAAGGTCGTCATAATGCCTAGTGAGTAAAAAGGAACTATTCCCATAACTTCTCAAATACTCCTTATATATACTAAAAACCAAAATCATCGTCGGTTCACGTTGCACACCGTAGTATTTGACGAAAGGCTGGGTTTTCATATCACTGTAAAATTTATTTACGCCAGAGTCAACGGCATCATCTCATTTGCGAATCACCAGGAACTATCAAGATTAACCATGGAGCCCAAGATATACTAGATAGCCTAGTATAACGAGGACTAGTCTGCGGATTCTTTTGAAGTCAAGGTACAGGCACTCAACGATCTTAACCCCTCCCTCATGAGCCCTGACTACACTCTGGAAGCTTCCATCCGTCCCACGTCATCAGCAAATATCACACTTGATCATATCTGATTCTAAACACGACCGGCGACGACAACTAAGCACGGATAAATCAGTAAAAGGTTGCTAAAGAGGTTTAAGGTTCTTACCCTTGGCTGGACCATTGCCTCGACCGTTGCCTCCAACATTTACAACCTGGGGCTGACCATTAACTTGGCCATTGCCTCCAACGCCGATAACCTGGGTTTGACCTCCAATAACAACGCCGTTGGGTACACCATTAACCAGACCGTTGACTCCGAGGATGCCATTGTTGATCAAAATGATGACATCATTGCTGCTGACGATGTTCAAGGCTTGGAGCGTACGGAGCTGCTGGAGCTGCGACAGCACGATGACCTGGTTGCCGAGTCCAATGTTGTTAACGTTTCCGAGGTTGATGACGCCTCCCGCACCCATTTGACCAACGATAGTTGCAATTTGAGGGGCAAGATTGATGCTTTGACTGAGATCGCCCTGGTTGCCACCGATTTGGCCGACCTGTCCCTGGTTCTGGTTCTGTCCCTGGCCTTCTTGGACATCGGGAATACCATTTCCATTGGCATCGCCCTCAACTAGTGCTGGGGTCTCTACTGGTGTTTCCACAGCAGTCTGCTCAGCCAGCGTCTGAGCTGGCGTCTCAACCGGCGTGGCAGTCTCAATTAATTGAGGAGTCTCGGTTACCTGAGCCTCAGTTGCTTGAGTTTCAGTAAGCGCTGCAGTCTCGGCTGCGGCTGCCGTCGTGGTAAGCCCTTGAGTCTCACCCTCACCCTCGCCCTGGTTCTCGCCCTGGTTCTCATCCTGGTTCTCGCCTTGATTCTCGCCTTGCTGACCTTGGTTCTCGCCTTGTTGACCTTGGTTCTCGCCTTGTTGACCTTGGTTCTCGCCCTGGTTCTCGCCCTGTCTGGCATATACAGCAACTCGAGCTGCGTCACCACCAAGACCAGGCATCTTTCGGGCAACAAGGTTGGAGCGACGCTCGACCGGATGAGCAGGAACAACGGCAGCCGACACCAGGCCGGCGGCAAGCAGGATGATAGAAACACACTTCATTTTGATGGTAATGGGGTAATTATTGATGGTAGTGACTGAAATCAATTCAGAAATGAGAGAATTATTTAGCAATGAATGGAAACAGAGCCCAGCTCTTGAATGATTATGTAGAAGAAGGAGGAGTGTGTGTTGGTGAGTGATGAAAACGAATGTCGCAGAGATGAAAGGCCATATATATTCACTTTATTTTCTTCACGGTGGCTCAAAAAAATGTTGTGTTTCTTGGCATCTAGTTTTGTCGCAATGCTAACAGCACTGTTTCACGGAAGGTCTTGCAGCCGCGTGTGATGTCGTCTCGAGATCTGTGGCATATCCAACATTGTAAAAGTTGCAGTCCATCATCTAGTGTCGTCCCATCAGATGACCGAGGGCCGGTGCATTGAGCACGATCCCATGGTCCTACCGGAGCCCGGATGATCATGTTTTCTGCGGTTGTATTGTCGCCGGTGAGGAGCAATCCGTTACAGGTCTGGAGAATGGACCAATGGGGGTGGGAGCGATGGCGCTAGTCCGTCAACCCCCTGCTCATTCTCACACACAAGATCGCCCAGCATCCGGAGAACCGGAATCCCGGTCTCGGGAGCCACGGGAACACATTTGACCTTGAAAAGTATGAATGCGTGTCTTAACCTTGTCGCAATGCAAGATGCCGTGAAACATGGGGAAATATACTTTCAAAGTTGAAGTAAGCTTGTTTTCATTGATCACATGATTTTAGTCACCAGTGACGTTTAGTCATCGCCACTTCACGCGCAATGAGCTCAATTTCAACATCTTCCCTTGCGTGAGTTCATACCACTTCTATCATTGATGCGAGCATACAAAAAGAAGTAGAGTAGTTAGGGTTTTTTTCCTTCCCTCTGGAGAAGAGGCAGAACCAGGTGAGCAGTTATTGCCAAGCTGGTGTTATGGGGCTAGCAGCGACAGTCTCAATCAGGAGTCGATGTAGGGTGGGTCGGATGTCTGGTCGGCCTGGTTGCAACACCAGATTGGCACACCAGCTTCATCCTGGTACATGATTTTTGGCCGGATTGTGAAGTTTCATCTTTGATGAACTATTCAAAAAAGAGATTTCTCTTTTTTTTTTTCTCTTTTTTTCTTTTTTTTTCTTTTTTTTTCAAACCAGCTGTTGAGGCTTGTTTTTTTTTTCCTTCCCTGCTATGCTACTCCTATCAGTAGATCGGTTGGCGGTCGCATCCGTCAACCAAATTGCCAGCCAGCTTTTGTCGGCTTAGGGCTCAGCATCTGATTTATCCCTACATCAAATACCACCTCATTTCGCTAAGTTACACTGTCTCATGAACGATCAAAAGTGGTGACTTGAGGTTTAAATGGAAAGCCATTAGGTGGTCCATGCCATTTTGATCCACATCTCACATTTGTCTCGGCATAAGACGACCACATCATTGATGAGGGTTTGGGCTTGGCAACTGTGATTAAACGGCACAGCTTATACAAACCCAATCTTTCATAGAGCTATTATTCTCCCCAATTGCGGAGAAAGGGGTGTACATAAAGGGTTTACATGTAGGGTATGGTTGTTCCGTATCACGGCTCGCTTCTAACCAACCAACCACATTCCTTATGTCCACGATACTGATTGATTCTCCACATGCCACTAGCACTTGACAGGGAACGGATTTAAGAATAAATAATTATATGAGGCAGTGTTTACAGGCATACTACTTAGTCTGCAGCTACTTGGTATCATGGGACTAAAAAGCGGGAAAGCACAAGGAGACTCCGCTGGAGAATATTGTAATTGTGGTCCCAGGTGACGCAGGGCAAAAAAGCCTAAGCTTTTGCGCTTTTACCTTGGAATTAAGAGCAAGCGCTGTTGTTATTTTGTCTTTATCGAACAGCGGTAATCATACAATACTACCTGAATATGCCACCAACACTAAAATATTGATGATGAGCTGCGACTGATTTGGTGAGGCGCTGCAGAAGCACGAACCATCGCCGTTAACACATAACATGGATGAAAATAGATTGACTTTAATAAAGATGTGCATCTATATACAGTAGATTGTTCATTCAATATAGCCTATGAACCCGAAATCATTGACCAAACCTTTTGGCAGTACCCCTACGAAGAATCAGACCCGAACTTTGGTTAGCGCTCCTGCGTTAGTTCACTACCAAACTAACACAACTCCCGGGTTTAATTTCATGCGTCATAAATTCCTTTCAGAAGTGGAGATGCCCTAGCAACCAGCCCATATTCTGTGACGAAAGCTGGGGCCAAGAGGTCAAGGGGACCACCCAACGTGAGCGAGAAGGAATCGTCCGAAACAGGATTCCGGGAGCCACCTCCTCAACCAACCAGGTCTCCGCCTTTGAGTAGTGAGGCGCTTCTATCTCTAGTTTTATTATATTTTCTTTTCTATTTTCATCTGGATTCTGTCTACCGAAAAAGTGCTTGCTACACCAAGACTGGCTGCACAGTCGAGAATCCTTGCTTGCCACCTACTTTTATTGAGACATTGGTCGCACTGCAGTTGGGGCTTTTGCATTACATGTCCTGGGCTTTCAAACTACGTTAATTACGGGGATCGAAATCCCATCTATCTCTGTGTTTGAAATTTTGCACCAGGATCCGCGGCGACCAGGTGTCTCATCCACAGCGATTGCAGAAATTCCTTCCTGCATTACGTCAGCCGTTGGCGCTAAGTAACAATGTAAGAAGATTGGCTGGATGTACAAAGTGGGTGGCAACAAGTATGAACTAACCTTGGAACCAGACAAATCGGCAGTTGGACCAGCATTCATCAATTTAGTCCTTCGAGTGCCGTAAGCCGGTATTCCTGTTGCGGGCGCCAGCGGGCCAGATAGGGAATTGTAGCAGCCAACACTTGACAAATATTGGACAGATAGTCGATCAAATTTCGTGCTAAGACAAGTCAATCACTGGCACATGGGCGCCGATCAATGTCTAATTAAATGTGATTATATAGGCTATTTATATGACTTGGATTTATTGGAGAATTCTAACCTCATTGAAGTAGTGATCTGTTACTCGAACGAATTCTGTGGGGGTCTGGAGAGTGGCGTAGAATTACGAAAGTGGGCGAGACAGACATATTTTTGTTTTTTTTGAAGGAATCTCTTATTATCTTGAAGAATGTGGGGCTTGCTGCGGCGGTGAAGGCTTACGATACTCCAAGGAATTGAAAACCACATTAATGGGTCTTGTGAACCAACTTCCAGTATGAGCACTAGTGCTTATGTCCCGCCACAGGCACTGACAGGGGCTCTGATTGTTGTGGCCCCAGCAAAAGGAGCATGGGTTGGTGAAGAATGTCCCATTGGTCAATGCGCACACTGCTGCAGGATTCACTCACATGTGCAACAATTCTTCCTTCACCCCGCTGTGCGACAAGGACATCACCATGCCCCCTGCGATTGCAAACCTTGGTAGACTGACTTCAGTCTTGAATAGCTGGCCGGTCCCACGCGGAAATCATTGCCGGGAGACTTGCATCCATGTGAAAATTTCTTTGAGTGTCGATTTGTTTCATCTGTTGGAGACGTTGGTAAACCAGTCCACATCCAATTCAACTACAGCCCAAGCCTGGAACTTAGACGGAAAAGTTATCGCGGAATCCGTTCCAAAGGACCTCCGAATACAAAATGCATTCTGCCATGACTGCTGATGAAAATGCAACATGCATTGTTGGAATGGGTTTGTAACCCCCCCTCTTTGCGACCATCGTCATGGCTCAGGATTCGTACAGCATGTCGCTTGCCAGGAGGCATCTCTTCACCATCAGGCATGTGGGACCTGTTAAGCGAGAAGAGATCTGTTCAATCTTCTGTGCCCAAGACACGATTCAACATTGACGGGTTCTACCACCCCGAGGGTACTCGGGGTGGGACTATGAACGTCAAGGGTGGGTACTTCATCGACGAAGAGGTCGATGATTTCGACAATTACTTTTTCGGAATCAACAGCCTTGAGGCCTCGTATATGGATCCTCAACAGCGGAAGCTTCTTGAAGTTGTATACGAGTGCCTCGAGAGCGCTGGGGTGTCTATGGAAGACATTTCTGGTACTAACACTGCGGTATACGTTGCCAACTTCACAATGGACTATCACTCCATGATTGCCAATGATCCTGACGACCTCCATCGATATGCTGCCACGGGTAGGGGCGTATCTATCTTGTCAAATCGTATTAGCCATGTATTCAATCTGAAAGGTCCAAGGTGGGGCTTACCCTTGATGGTGGCTCTCCTGACTTTTATGCTAACTCTGTGCATAGTCTGACACTGGACACTGCCTGTTCATCATCCGTCTATGCTTTGCACCAAGCTATTGCGGCAATTAATAATGGAGATTGCGACGGAGCCATCGTCGCAAGTGCGAATCTGATCCTTTCACATGAGAGTCACATGGTGGCCGCGAAGGGAGGTTTCCTCTCCGAGACCTCAACTTGCCACACCTTTGATGCCTCCGCTGACGGATATGCTCGGGCGGAAGCTGTCAATGCCATCTATGTCAAGCCTATTTCACGTGCTAAGAGAGATGGAGACAACGTACGAGCTATAATTCGTGCAACGGCCATCAACTCGTCAGTATTAACTCAAGTCTGCTTATTTGGTTGAACGAATAGTTGACTGACCTGCCCCTGAAGTAATGGCAAAACAACCGGCATCACACTCCCAAGCCCCACTCTACAGGAAGCTGTTATCAGAAAAGCCTATCAAAATGCCGGCCTCGACTTTTCGGAAACTGATTATGTGGAGTGCCACGGAACTGGCACTGCGGTTGGAGACCCAATAGAAATCGACGGCTTGGCAAGATGTTTCAACGTTCGCGACGGCTCCCCATTGTTGATTGGTTCTGTTCGTAAAGCCTCCTGTCATCTAACTCGCACAACTGACGAAGCTAGGTCAAAACAAACCTCGGTCATGGTGAGGGAGCTAGTGGCCTGACCTCAATAATTAAGGTGGCTCTGGCCTTTGAGCATGGTATGATCCCGCCCACAGTAGGGGTAAAAAACTTGAATCCGGCCTGTGAGTCTCCACTATTCATCCTTTCGGATTTCGAACTTACCTATTGTGAAAGTAAACTTGGGAACGCGCAATATGAAGGTAGTGCAAAGTTTAGAGGCTTGGCCAAGGGCGATTCGGCGCGCAAGCGTCAATTCGTTCGGATATGGAGGGTCAAATGGACACGTCATTCTCGAGTCTGTTGAAAGCTACTTCAGAAAGTCTCCCCTGGCAAATGGGGTCTCACTCGATCAAGATGAGTTTCCGGCGAATGAGACATTTGTTCTTCCATTTTCCGCCAAGTCTACATCATCCTTGGAGATGCGCCGTCAAAAAATTGTTGAGCTCGTGCGTGCGCAGAGGTCTGACAAAAAGCACCTTCAAAGCCTTGCAGATGCTCTTATGAAACGACAATCTAGCCTACCGCTCCGGGATTTCGTAACGGTGACTACGGGCCTGGAGCTAATCATAAATGAACACACCAGCATTGCCGAGAAGAACGCAATAGGCACGAAACCTCTGCCACTCGCATTCATATTTACCGGCCAAGGCGCTCAATATGCGGGAATGGGCAAGGAGCTTTTGAGACACAACCCTTACTTTCTCGCTAGAATTCGAGACATGGACAGCGTCTTGCAATCACTGCCATCGGAACACGCCCCTACGTGGTCCATGGAACAGTCCATGCTCGATTCTCCTGATGCGAGCCAAGTCAATGACGTTGCTTGCAGCCAGCCACTTTGCACCGCTATTCAGATCGCACTCGTAGATGTGTTACACAGCTGGGGAGTAATTCCCTCCGCTGTGATTGGTCATTCTTCCGGTGAAATAGCGGCTGCATACAGCGCTGGTTTACTTACCTCTAAAAAAGCAATCTTGGCTGCCTACTTCCGCGGTCTAGCTGTCGCAAAGATGCATCAGCGAGGCTCCATGCTAGCGGCTGGTGTTGGCGTCGAGCTAGCCAACTCGATGATTCGAGATTTGGGTCTTGATGCAGTCCGCGTAGCTTGTGTCAATTCACCAGAGAGTGTGACGTTCAGTGGATCAACAGAGGCCATTGAGGCCCTGGAGGCTGGTTTGAAAATGAAGAAGAAGTTTGCTCGGAAGTTGCAGACGGGTGGTAGAGCTTATCACTCGCACATGGTCAGCGAAATTGGTGACTTGTACGAAGAACTCGTTGCGCCATACCTTGCTGGCTCAACCGCAGCATGTGTAACTTCCACAAAAATGTATTCTACTGTTGGTCTCAGTAGCGACCAAGTTGAGAGCATTGGCAGCACAACTAATATGTCTGCTTACCTTCGGCGGAACTTAGAGCAACCTGTTCAGTTTAGCTCATCGCTAGCGAGCTTGATAGCTGACAAAAGCTTCCGTTTGATCGAGATAGGACCACACTCAGCTCTGAAGGGCCCGGTAAAGCATATTTGCAATACTGAAGCCACTAAGAACCCATGCGTCTACTCTCCCACGTTAATACGTGGAGAAGACGCAAATCTTTGCATGATGAAGCTTGCTGGCCATTTATTCACACAGGGTTACCCTCTAAATTGGCAAACCATCAACAACTTGGAACCACCTGAGAAACGATTAATTTTCCAAGATCTTCCCTCCTACCCTTGGGATTACTCAAAAAAGCTGCCGTGGCACGAACCACGAGGTAGTATTGAGATGCGGAACCGCAAGTACCTTCGCCACGAACTCCTCGGCACTCGAAATGTCGCCGGCAACGGCATCGACTGGAATTGGCGAAACATTGTCAAGGTGTCAGATATACCATGGCTTAGTGATCATAAGTTAGGGTCTCAGATTGTTCTTCCTGGAGCTGCTTACATCGCCTTGGCCATCGAGGCCCTCTCACAAACCTTAGGCATCAAGGACGCACTAGAAGCTGGGAAAAGCCTGTCCTTCGAAGCTATCAATGTCAATATCAGCACAGCGTTTATTCTTGCCGATGATAGCGAGGGACAGTCAGAACATGCCGAATTGCATACGACCATGTGCCAACGCAAGATTTCTGCCGCAACTTTGTCAGCAGATTGGTATGACTTTTCAGTTTCTTCTTGGGCGTCAGGGCAGGTGACTTTGCACTGTGCAGGGAGCATCCGTGTAGTTGATTGTGATACTGGAACGGCGTCAAACACGGGCCTTGTCGTATCCGACCAAGGATATGAAACCTCGCCCATGCCCCGTTGGTATGAGAAGCTCCGACAAGAAGGGCTCAACTTTGGGCCACATTTCCAGTCATTGCATGCTCTTCATACACACAGCAGCCGGGCATGCACAGATGTTATTGCTGACATTGACACTGAGCCTCCTTCTGCAAAAGATGCAGGCATTTTCTACCCCATCCATCCCATCACCCTCGATGCATGCTTCCAAGCAGCCTCTATGGGATTCACTGCGGGCAGAATCAATAAATTCCGGGCCTTTGTTCCAGTTTTTATTTCCGAGTGTCGCATCAACTTGTTGCATAATGTTGGAGAATCCGAAATTAAGCAGTCCAAAATCCACGCCCACACAGAAAAGACAGGGCTGTCTACACACAAGGTGGACTGTACACTTCGTAAGCCATGCGGAGAGGCTATTGTCAATATGAAGGGTATCCGGATGTCGTTATATGCCGGAAATTCGCCTGTGGGAAGCACAAACCAGGACATATTTCAGCAGCGACATCCATGTCTTCGCGTTCTCTGCAAGCCGGATATCTTACGTGTGCATGCCGAGAACGAAGAAGCTCTTGCAGACTATATTGTCAAATTTACAGCTGAGCGCTCACAAGGAGTGACTGGTGATGAAAGCCTCATCCCATTCGAGGCTCTGATTGACCTTGCTGGGCACAAGATTCCACGCATGCGGGTTTTGGAGTTGGGAGACGGTTGCGAATCCAGAATGACCCAATGCCTCAGTCTACTGGGTAAGGACACTGGATTTCCGCGCTATCAATCGTGGAATCTTGGCAGTCTTGACCAGCATGGATTGATATCCCTTGAGTCCGGTAAATCTACGCAAGAACCATTCGATGTTGTATTGATTCCACAGGCAAGTCCAATACCGTTGATCACATGAATTACAGCGCTAACTCGGTGGCTATAGGATGGTGTTTTCCATAAGATCTGTGCTCAATCTCCAAGCGATATCACCAACATCACATCGCGGCTATCGCAACATGCCATCATCATCACTCGCTCGAGCATTGGCATTCACTCTGCCCTCGAAGGTTCCGGCTTTGCAGTGCTAGATCTTCCAGATAATATGTTGCTGGCGATTCGTGCATTTGAGTCGACAGATCTGAAGAGTATCCGCGTTTTCATCATTGTCAGTATTCTGCGTCTATTTCAGTATGCTATTTAATTGTCCTAACAGAATATAGAAACCCAACCAGTCCTCTACTCTAGTAGATTCTCTCACCCATGCCCTCGAACAATACCTGAACGAAAATACATGCTATGAGAAATTGAGCACCTTACCATTGTGTGAAATTGAAAGCGTCCAGCTCTCTGCTGATGATGTTTGCATATCACTTCTCGAGGTTGAAACCGAGTTCTTCGCCACAATGAGACAGGAAGACATGGACCTTTTGCGAACTATCACTGACAAGGTATCTATTATTGTTTGGCTCACAGGCGCCGGCATGATGACGACGCCGAATCCAGATCTGGCACTGTCTAGTGGCCTTTCGCGAGCCCTGATGCTGGAGCACCCTTCTCTCAATTTCACGATTCTTGACATTGGAAGCGCACCAGAACTCGCCATGACTTGCAAGAATGTTCACAGAGTGCTGGCCCCGCTATGCACAACCGACGACAAGGAGTTTACTCAGTGTGGCAGCATGCTTTATGTCAACAGATTTTCTCCTGATCTTGACTTGAACTTGCTATTTCGGCAGCGCCTTGAAGGAAACGAAACTATGCAGACAGCCACTTTGGGTGAAATTTCACCGGCAAAGCTATCTATCGGCCAAGTTGGTGTAACTAATAGTATACACTTTCAACATATTTCGGAGCCATTTTGTGAGACGCCGGCAGGCTTTGTTGATGTCAACCTCAAGGCCGTCAGTCTCAATGCCAAGGATGTTTATGCGATAAATGGCCGCGTCGAAACCCAAAACGCCACATTAGCCGTCGACTGCAGCGGTATAGTGATGGCAGTTGGATCAGAGGTGACCCATGTGAAACCTGGCGATCGGGTTGTCTGCCATGCTCCAAATCACTTCCGCACAACGGAACGGTTCCCGGCTGCTGCAGTGCACATGATGCTTCCAGCAGAGGATTTTGGCATCTTGTCTTCTCTATTAACCGTCAACACCACTGCACTACTTGCTCTACGCGACCGAGCTAGGCTGAGGTCGGGTGAGTCCGTTTTGATTCACGCAGGTGCTGGTGCATTTGGTTTAGCAGCGATTGCGATGGCACAAAACATTGGAGCAACCGTCTACACAACAGTGGGGTCACAAGCTAAGCGCGAATATCTTACCAACGAGATGGGTTTGCCTGCAGAACACATCTTTAACTCCCGTGATGCTTCGTTCGTGGATGGCGTCATGGCAGCAACAGGTAGGGGCGTAGATGTCATCATCAACTCTCTGGTTGGGGACTTGCTTCACGCCAGTTGGGGCTGCATCGCGCCATTTGGCCGCTTCGTCGAGATTGGAAAACGGGATCTTATCGACGCTGGCAAGTTAGACATGCGCGTATTCTTGAGGAATGCCACGTTCACAGCATTTGATCTCTCTGAATTATACTTTTCGGAGGATTCATACCATCGCGACATGTGGTTCCAGTAGGTGACCCATCATGATTCGTTTCCAATCAAACTAACCGATCCCAGACTTACTACTGAGATCCTTCATATGTACCGGACAAACCAGATCAAACCACTCCCAATCACGACCTTTGATGTGGCTGATATCGCGCAAGCATACCGATACTTTAACCACAGAGACCGAATTGGAAAGGTCGTGATATCCATGGAGAATGAAAAAAGCAATGTTTTAGTACGTAACCCTGTTTCACATATTGGTCGAGCGTCTCCAGTTAACCCATCGATAGGTGGCACCCTCCCAATACAAGACTGTGTTCAATCCCAACAAGACATACCTACTTGTAGGTTGCCTTGGTGGCTTGGGTCGAAGTTTAAGCCGGTGGATGTTTCTCCGAGGAGCTCGAAAGTTTACATTCCTGGGGCGATCAGGCTGTGATAAGCCCGAAGCACGACAGCTAGTGCAGCACTTGGAGGATTCTGGTGCTTCAGTAACCGTTGTTCGGGGAGATGTGTCCAACTCCACCCACATACGACAGGCCATTGCGGCATGCTTGGAGCAGGGACCCATCGGCGGCGTTGTGCAGGCCGCAATGGGTTTACGAGAGGCCTTGTTCACTCAAATGACTAGCGAAGCTTGGCACACTGCGATCCAGCCCAAATGGAGGGGAACGTGGAATCTGCATCAAGCCCTCGAGGGTCATGATGAAGACCTAGATTTCTTCCTCATGACTTCATCAGTTTCAGGAAGTTGGGGAACGGCAACAGAGAGCAACTACTGCGCTGCCAACTGCTTTCTTGATGCGTTTGCGCATTGGAGGAGGTCCCAAGGCAAGCCAGCCATCTCTGTGGGTTTGGGTATGATCTCAGAGGTTGGATATCTTCATGAACACCCTGATATCCAGGCCCTACTGCTTCGCAAGGGAATTCACCCTCTCAGCGAAGACGAGCTTTTGCAAGTCCTCGACTTTGCCCTTGCCAGATCTGCGAGCAACACTGATGCTCCTCACCAAGCCCATATATTAACCGGTTTGGAATCCAACAACATGAGAAAACTTATAGAAAAAGGTTTCGAAGCCAGCAATGGTCTTTTTGGAGATGCTCGCTCATCGATCCTGGCCGCATCATTTTTAGCAGAAAATGAGGCTAAGGAGGCGCCGGGACAGGGTCTGGAATTTGACCAAAGCTCCATGGTTTCTGAATGGGTCAAAGATGTCCCTGCTAACTCGAGAACAATTTTTTCCACTGAATTAGCTACTTCTTCAATGAGTGAGGCTCTCTTGCAATTATTGAAGAAACGATTCAGCAGTTTAATTTTGATGCCGGTTGACGAGGTAAATGTGTCAACACCTCTGGCTTCATATGGTGTCGACAGTATGCTCGCCGCTGAATTTCGCATCTGGTTCTGGAATACATTCAAAGTGGATGTACCTTATTTGGACCTCTTCAGCCCGCGAAAGAATCTTAGTGATCTCTCACAGTTCGTAGAGGAAAAGTTGATTGCGAGCTGGGAAAGGTTATAGAATCATTGGCTCGAACCTGGCTTGCGTTATCAAGTATTGTTCTTAGATTAAACCAAATTTGCAACTTAGAATAGAAATCTGGCATAACTTCAAGCTATACTACTACTATATTACCGTAATTCTCATTTGTCGAACTTCAAGGCCGTCCTGTACCATGAATAGAGACTACAGAGGAAATATCCCCTAGATACATGCAAATTACATGACAGAAAATCGCGAGAGAAAAAAACCGAATTCACAATGGATGAATCCAGTCAATGATCTTGGATAAAAAATTTGGGAACCATTTGGTTTCATCGACCACTCGCCGCTGACAGGCAGCAACTTTGCAGCCATGTGACACTGTCTGATGCGATAAGGATGTTTATCGGGTCCACATTACACCAATCGATTGAATCCCGAAATAATACCCATGCAACAAGTAAATCAACGCGAGATAGATAAACATTTTATTTGCAACCAAACGACTCATCATTTTTACCGCTAAGCAACAGTGGGCATTCGTAAAATGGCCTCCACAGCTTCAAAGTGGCGCGAAGGATCCTGTATGCGAGGCACGTCAACAGTGGAACCTGCTGGTTCATCCATGCCTTGCCGGGATTTCGGGTTGTAGGATTGCACGATTCTCGGGGGGCCGGACCAAGACCTGCCAGATTTGACGAAAAGCGCATGTGAAGAGGATTCATGGGTGGCGGCCTGCGGCATATCAGTGACGCGTCCATGACTGCTGGAAGGCACTCACGGCGCAGTTTCAATCAATATAGAGATCGTCGAGAAATAGGGTTGATCCCAATGACGAACGTCTCCATCGGGCTGAGAGGCAAAGCACAGCGCTAAACTGCGCCGCAAATGACACATTCGACGCCGCTCCGCTCTCTGGGCTGGTGCACTGGGAGGTTGGGGGCCAGATTTCGCCAAGCCTCTCACTGGTGGGTGGATCAACCGCACGTGGGTCCTCTTCGGAACTACGGCTTTCTGGGCCTTTCTCACACCACCACACGCCGCACTTCAACCAATCTAGGCGGTGGATGGTGCAAAACGTTTAACGAAACGGAAATATTGCATTCATTTTATCTAGTTGGTATATTACACCGTGATATAACACCGTGACAAGGCTAACTCCTAATACCAGCCCTCCAGTTGCCCATTCGTATCGTCATCGATCCTTTCCGTCCTGTCCGACCAACTCCCATCAGTACCGATCTTGCTCGCTTGAGACGCGAATATCCGTGCGTACCCGAATGTTCCCCAGCGGTACCGCTCCCTTGTCGTACTCGATTGGATCAAGGCCACGCTGCGACTCGGTGTCGGATCCACTCGCGCCTTTGCTGCTCACAAGCCTCTCAAATCTGTGACGCTCATTGAAGCTCTGGCTCCCATACATGCCTGTTCCGTCACCGTAGCTTGCCGGCTTTGGACCAGTGTGGCTTTTAACACTTGTGCCGGTTTTCGGCCAGCACGGGCCAACCCAATTCTTGGCAAGCGATATCATGTTTGGGACGCTGACACAAATGAGTGAAATGGCGCCCTCGAAGCACGCCCAGTAGAGATAGGCAGTAAACTTCCATGTCAAATCTTCAGATATTGTTGGGATAATCTTCGTCGTAGAGATCAAGCGACCAATAGAGATGACAATGACAGAGTAAGCCAGAAAGAATGTCATGAGCAGATAGATGCGTCGGTTCAGGCTAATCTTCAAAGACCAAATCATAGGCACTGGCAAAACCAGGATGTAAAAGTCGATAGCAGTAGATAAAGACGCCGTAGCCAAATACCATGCGTATTGGTCGATACAGGTGCCCGGTAATGTCGTATTCCACGCCTTCTCAATCGGGGAGCATTGAAATACTGTAGAAATAATGGCAGCGACGAGCCAACCGACGACCAGAATTCCAACCACCCACAAATTCATCGTAAAGACTCGATTGTGAGAAGGAAAGATGCGCGCATAAAAGAAAATGGCCGATAGCTTCGGGAAACATATCGAAGCGTCAAAAATAAAGATGGCCATGTAGAGATATTTTGCACCTTGCAAAAGATAGAGCGGGTTGATTTCCTGAACAACTGTGGCATGGAGTCCCAGTCCAATGTTTCTCCAGGCCAAGAGGATGGACAGTAGGGCGAGCTGGTTGGGCTATTTGCTGTTAGCGCAGGCGATACAAGAAAGCTTGCTCCAGACTCACCAGCGAGATGATGGCAAAAAAGTCATCCCACCACCAGTTCTGCTTCACAATGAACTTTGAGACGATGCGAAGAATTGTGACCAAAATAGTCAAAACCATGATCACAATGCACATGGCTACTACTGCAGGGCCTTGATCAGGCGTCCCTGCAGGCACCTCTAGTGCCATGGTGATCCGCTTGTCCTGATGAGATGAAGTTGAAGAGTTGCAGAGTGCTCAGGCCAGCGATACCCTTCAGACCAATTACTCTTCTGGAACCAACAGGCAATGGAGTTATGAATTCTCCGGATTCTCAAGGCTGCAGAAAAATAATTCCTCGCTCTACACAGTCGAGCTGCGGTTGGTGAGCCTCGCGCGTTAAAAGCAGCAGGGATGCCACGGTGTGTGGGTGACGTTAGGTGCATATCTACGTTGGAGCCTGTATTGAACGTATGACGGATGCGGAATCCTGGCGGATTCGAAATCCTGTGGGAACCTTTGTCTGTGCAAGTGGATGAATCCTGCAAAGCCTCTAGAAAACGGCACAGTAACTTGCACCAATCCTTACCCCTGTTCTCCCGCCCAACCCACCAGGATCGCTGCCAAGACTTGCTGCAAAGCCGGCCCTTGCAGCAGCGAGCCATTTAAACCCTGGCCTGTGTTAGGTAATATCGCCCCCAGTGCCGTTTACGAGCTGCCACCGTGTTAGAGGAAAGCATGACCCCCGATAATGTGTTGGTTGGAGCTGCACGTTGGTTGCGAATGTTATTTCACACTTGGCACGATCTAACAGGGCAATGCAATCATGGCCTCACCCAGCTATTTGATCCATAATAATCTCACATTCTCTTTCCTCTTAAAATCTCATCTCAGAACTTTCTATACTTCTCACTTTTCAGCTAAATTTAGAACGCCCAGTAAATTATTACAATGGCTTGGACAAAGATCTCCGACAGCCGCTGGGAACGCCCCGTCGATGGCTTGGAAGGCTACTTTACCGTCATCGAAAACTTTTCTGCCAGCTTGTGCGAAGGCCGCGAGCACTATGTTCTGTTCTCCAAGATCAAACTAGAGACGACCATTTCTAACTTGGAACCTGCTCTCAAACATGCCTGGAAGCAGCTGCGCCATGAGCAGCCCCAGCTGGCCACCACAATGGATGGAATGAAGAAGGTGTACGAGGTCCCAGATGATAAGGCTTTGGAGCAGTGGCTGTTGTCGACCTTCATAGTCTCCCCCGCATCCGACGCTGAGGAGCTATTCCAGGCAGGAAGGCCGATCAAGCAGGCCACACTATACTATATCCCAAATTCCTCAGAATTGGTTTTCCGTGCCCACCATCACACTATTGACGGGACCGGTGTCCTTCTATTTTGGCACAGCTACCTCAGCGCCTTAGCCTCTCCCACTAAGCAGATCACATTTGGTGATGAGACCGAAAGGTTGGCCCCGGCCATGGAAGAGACCCTAGGCTTTTCGCCAGAACCGACCGAGGAGCAGCTTGAGAAATCCAGCGCTTTACTCATGCAGTACCTCGCCAGTATGCCCGGCATCGGACCCGTGTCGAAACTGGGTGCAGCCCCGTCGGGCAAGTGCCGCAACATCGAACACGCCTTTTCTGTCGAGACTACTGAGGCTTTGGTCAAGGCTTGCAAAGATAATAAAATCAGCGTAACTGCCGCCATCCACGCTGCTTACATTGAATCCATTGCCAAGCACGCAGATCCCACATCCAAGCTCTCCGAGTACGTGTCGGCCAGCCAGTTCAACCTTCGCCAATACCTTCCGAGTCCATACAACTCCAGCCAGTATGCTGTCTCGGTGTACTACACCCCTCTCCCTTACTTGGCTAAGCTGCCAGTCTCTTACTGGGACAGTGCTAAGACACTAAACTTTTACTACCAGTCTGCTTTCAAGGGCAACTTGGAGGCCCTCGAACTCAAAGGTCATTTCACGCGTTTGTTATGCAATGCTGTACAACACCCTGATTTTGCAAAGGGCCCAGTATCAAAAGACGCCCTTGTGAGCAGTTTGGGCATTGCCGAGCGATACTTGCAGCGAGAATACGGCAATGAGATCAAAGTGGAGGATATCAAGATTGGCGTCGATGTGGTTTTGGGCATGAGCATGTTTTTCTTTTATACTTTTAAGGGCCAGCTGCGACTTGTATATTGTTTCAACGATGGATTCGAGGAGCCGCAGAATATCCGGTTATACTTGGACGATGTTCAGAATACTCTTCGAAGGGAACTGCTGTGAGGTGAAATTCAGTATCTTTACCTTAAGAGACTAGCCCTAAGCTCAATTTCGAATACATTTCTTGTTTCTGGAAATATGGGCTTATTGAAATTTTCTTACGTCTAATAGATACCCAAAACTCAACGACATTACATGGCTCGAACAGGCCGTAGGCCATATTGAATTGAGTAAAGATTCATTTTCGATATAACACACATAATTATCATTACCTCAACATGGAACAAGATCGGCAATAGCAAATACTTCATATTAAATTTTCTTTAATTCTGACTAAGAAAAAACCCAAGCTAGAGGCTCAACCGAGTGATGCAGGAACCAGGCCACGAACGTGACACAAAATTTAAGTCGTACAATAGAGTTAATCATAAAATTATCATTGTCCTAGCCAAAAGATACTCGAGGTCAAATGCAGGAACGATTTAGCTTATTTGGTTGCTGGCGTGCACGTTGAAAATCAGCCTGGCCACTACGACCTCAAGCCCCGCAGATAAGCATGACCACAATACCTGCTAAATTTGGCAACTATATAAGAGAGTCCCGACTTCGACTCTAGAGTATAATCTAAGCATTTCATACACCGGATTGTATACACAAATTTCACGCCAGGCTCCCATTCTCAACTGAAGCTAAAAGGACAGCGAGATGGTTCGACATTTGCCGCCTGTTGGTGTTTCTGCACTAATTCTTGCAATTTTTTTTAATTTTTTTTTTTTTTAAATTATCATCATTTTCTCCAATTCTAATGCTTCCGCTCATCATTGGAGATGTCATAGATGCTCAATCTGCCTTCTGTGAACTGGGTGGACCGGAGACGACAGTCCCCTTCTCTAAGAGTATTTGGAAATTGGAAAATATGATAAGGTCTAGTAGTTGCTCTCACAGCGCAAAAACACCCTCGTCGAAGATAATCAACTGCAGCTATGGTGTTATAGCTCAATGCAAGCAGTGATCTCAACACGTGATCCCAAGACCGCCCCGGCCGGTCAGAAATCGTTAGCGACATGATCACATACAACTCGGTAGCACATGAGACCAGTGAGACCAGACTGGTGTGCGAGCTGTCACAAAGTCCTCACCAAGGAGAAGTCCAAGAGCGTTCTTCTCCCTTCGAGCATCACAAATATTGCAATCTGCTATTAATAAAACTCTTAAAAGCACAAGGAATTTTTCAGCAACAATTAGAGCTATAGTCACTGTCACACTCACAGGTGGTCTCGATAGCCTCAACCGACGACCACAACACAGGTCAGATACACGGGATAGCTGTTATCAGGAAAAGGGGTAAAAGGAAGATAGTTGCGGCCGCAGTTGGCCCCAAAACACCATACTAAATAACACACACCGCCGGAATCCTTATCTGTTGACCACAGGCCCTGCCAATCACAGCCTATTGACTATCGAGGCCAAGTTGTGATCGTCATGTCGATCGAACCTTGATACCAAGTGCCTCAACAGCCTCCGACAGCTAGCTGCAGCAGCAGCTATAAGAGACCTAGATAGATCCCTTCCATAGTTGAAAAATCAAGAGCTTCTATTTTCACTATCACTTGCACCTATTGACACAGTTATCCAAGTGATAGCCACTCTATTCTCTCTTAATGTGATTCGTTCAGGACACTGCTTGTAGCAAAAAGCTATTTTCAACTATGATGATTCATGCACGACCTAAATTTCCCATCTTTCGATAATCTTTATAATCATATGTTTCCAATCTCTTTCTCAAGCTCTTCCAATTCCCGCATCAGTAGTTCCCACCTTTTCTTCGTAAAAGTGCAAGCGAAATGCATCCCCCTTGAGCCAAATTGGTCGTTTAATCTATCTATACGGTCAAAAGCTCTTTTTCCGATAATACCTGCCTCGATTTCTGGTTCATAGAGGATTTTTATGGTTCTGCAAAACGAGCTTCGGTTCAGTATCGACTGTGAAAAATCTCGTAACCACTTCTCTTCCTCATCGCCAAAAGAGTGATATGATGGCTGATATATGCTACCACATTCAGTAGCCACATAAGGAATTTTGAAATTCCAATTAAATCTCTCCAAATTAGGCGCAAGAATAAGGTCTGCATCTCTACCTCCATCACCCAGTATCGAGGCCATCTGTTCCCTTGGAAGAGTAAGGCTCTTCAACGCTACGAAATCCGTGAGATTGGGCATGACTTCTTTGTTGTATCTTGACAGTGCATGGTCAACTTTCAAGTCAATCAGGGTATTTCTATGCTTTGAAAGCATGGAACAGAGTTTTGATAGATCTAAGTTAGAATTTTGGGGGTCGCTGTAGTGGAAGTGAGTGAGCTGTGTAGGCCACTCAATGAGCCTCCGCATCGATTCAAAGGATTCACGACACCGATGTAAGGAAAGCTCGGTTACTCTTGACATTTCCAACTCCTAATCATGCGTATTAGCATCTTCTCAGCGGAAATGGTAGACAAAAACTAGCAGAACATTATTCTGCACGCACTTCAGAACCCTCAACAGCAAGATGACTGGGACTTTCCAACAACTCGGTCACCTCTAGTTTCCTCAGAGAGTTGAATTGTGCTTGTTCCAAGACCTCTTGGACGTAGAAGCCCTGCTTATAGTGACTCTTCATATGCAAATGTTGCAATGCAGGCATATGATTTCCAAGATCCGGAATGACACGCCACAGTTCGGTCAAGTGAGATGTTGACAGGAATGTAAGGTTGAAAAATAACGGGAAAAGGCGAAAAAAACAGTTTAAATCAATCCCTTCAAGAGATGGAATATCTATGATCAAATTTCGGCAGTGGTGCGCCAGAACATGATTGCCACGAAGGGTCGCGGAGAGTAGTGTCAGTCCCGATTCACATCCAACGCCCCTGAGCCGAATTTTTTTGTAGATTAAAGGAATTGCGATGGAATAGAATCGCCTGCAAGTTTGCGCGGCTGCTAGAATCACTGGGTGGACACCTGGTATCTTCCAGGAATACCGATCACGGGATGCCGCGCAGAGAAAGTCGAGAATGCTTGCCAATATCTCGTCGGGGAGGCCAAGAATGGGTGTCTGCGGTTCGCCCCCGTCTTCATAATTGCTTTGGATATGATTTGATGCATCACCATCTGGGTGCTGTCCCCCAGCGCTCGACTCAGCATTCGGGTTCATTGTGTTCAGTTGTGATTGCGACCAGAGTTGCGCGAACCAACAAACACGGGGGCGACGCGATCTTCGGCTGATAGTTATTCCATCCGGTGTTCCCTTACCCTATGGCATAGGGGCACCTGCAGAACTTGGACCTCTTTTCTGATGGTCCACTGATGAGAGATGGTGAAAAATGATATTGGGAAATAAAGCAAGCTGGTAAAATGGGGGAAGAAGTTTCCCTGGTGTATAGAACAGCCACACACCAGACCCAAATGTAGCATGAACTGGGGTATGACGTTGATGAGTGAGAATGACCCAGAGTGCCGTTCATGTTGCAAAACAGTTGGTAAGTAAATCGCAATTGACCACAACTTGAATAAAACATATATCATGAATATCATAAGATGGCTTTGATAAAACAGCCCTTAAAAGAAGAACTCAGAAATTGCGGGCAGAAAACGTGTTTGAGACGAAATGTTGGTGCACAGTCTCTGGTATTCTCACCAGGTGGGGGCTCTCAGTCAACTTAATCTAGTGTCACGACCGACCGAATGAATAAATCACCCAACCTACCCTACACCTCGCCTCAACACTGGGAAATCATGTTTGGACTACAAAAATCGGATCTTTCATACCGAGCATTTATCTACCAACAAGAGAAAGATACGTAACTTCGCTTGGGCATTGAAAAAAGCTGACGGTAAGGGCTGTGGCAAATCGACTGTACGGTTATACTAAACGCGCCTTTCATTCTTTCATCTCGCGAGCTCACTGATTTTAACTATGCAATTTAGCTAATTTTATGCCTCGCAACGATTTCCCGTACTTCAGGTCATAATTCTGGGCCCTCCTGTTGTTGTTGCTGTTGTTGTTGACGTCGTCGAACCTCCTGCTGATGGCTGCTACTTAACCGCTGTGTTGCGGTTTGAGGAGTTGCTGTACCCAACAAGTTGAGTAGAAGGCATAGTGAGATGGTTGATAGGATCTCGGATGATAAAAGTCTCGGAAGATGGATGCTGTGTATTGGAGCTGATCGGCCCTGGCAAGGGTGTCTTAATTGGCGAATTACTAACTTTATCTCTGATTCATAAGTGATTCATAAGGGCAGAGCCTTTTTGGAAGATGATATTAAGGTATTGTTCTTTTAGTTAGGGTAATAATGAATTAATAGCTGACGCTATTATAAAACTATAATTGTATACAGCCTCTGTGGCCTAGATCACCCGGTTCAGCCTCTCACACTTGTTCTTTTTCAGTTAGGATTCAACTTATTATGCTCGAGGTAATAATAGATGAGTGAAGCTATCAATAATAATCTCTTCCACTCTCATCCATGAAGTCCCCGCGCAAAGCCTTGGACAAATGACTTTATTCTCGGCCCAATGAGAGCGGGCTGATTGAAAAGATACCCTCGCTCAAGTTGTGCATCTGCCGCCTTGGCAACATTCTCGAGGGAGATTAATGCGTCTGCATATGGCCGCCACACCTTATTATTTCCTGTGTCAATAGCCACCCTTGGCTTCATGCTTTGGTATCTTAGAACAGACTCTTTATACTCCAAGGATTGCTGTTCGAAAATGGCGGGACAAGGGAAGGATACTACTCGTGCCACCATTCCATACTCCTTCAGAAGAAAGTCTCTCGTACTCATAGTATAAAACATCTCAGCTCCTACCCCGATAAGTGTCAAGTCGAACGATTCATTGTTGATCTCAGAAAATACGTATCCTCCCAAAGTGACCCCAACACGAGATGCGCAGTCTGGGTAGCTAGTGAGACTCTGTTGCGGCATTGAAATGGTGGTTTGTATGTGTGATGACCTTATAGCAACAAGGAACGCCCCAGCGATCTCTTCAGGGTTACAGGGGCGGATGTAGAAGGTATCTCGCTTCACCTTCTTGGCTAAAACATCTCCTCTTGGCTGCGTCAATGTGTTCTCTGGTGGTCGCTTTTTTTCTAGGCTCGATCGTGGAATTGGTGCGACGTCTTTTTCCCGGTCGGATTGAGGGGGGAAATGCGATATGATGGAGCCTGATGAAGCAACTGGTTTGACTGCATCTATGACTGAACTCATAATTGACGTGTCGCGTCCTTCGCCAACAACTTGATGCCGGAACTCTCCAATAAGTGACGGGTACAATTCCCCGTACATTTTGACACTAGCAACCCATTCTCTTTCGCGCCGGGCTCCTTTATGGCGAGCATCGGCAAAGAAATCGTAAATACATTGGGGTACCCATTTGTCGCTATGGTAGTTGCATTGGAGATAATGGTTGGATTTCTTTTCTTTGGTAAACTGTATTCTGATTAATGTGGGGCTTTCGCTCGTTTTCGCGGCGCGAAGCGCTTCGCAGAGAGCTAAAGCAACTGGTCAGCTTGGGAGAGTTAAAGGCGTGGAATATTAGATTTTATGACCGGAAAAAAAAAGGATTGAGAAGATGACGCCCCATCCTCCGGTCTTTGCATGAAATGAACTTGCCTGTAATACTGCGATCTGTAGTTGTGATATTGATGATATTCCAGCCGATCACCTTCAACCTGTCGAGGTTGATGGCATCCACATTTGCATCGTTTGCATCGGCGGAGTTTGTGTCATAGATCACACAAAGATTGCTTAATCCTGAATAGCTGGCGAGCGTGGCAGTTTCCATTAAACTTTCTTGCTTGATGCTTGTGTCATCAACAATAAACCAGATCATGTTATCGAGAAGTTTGAAGCCTGGCTTGTTGTAAAGTAGGGCAATGTTCTGGGTCGCGATCGCAAGACCAACCGCATTGGCGAAAGTGAATGAGGGACTAGTATTGGAATTTTTCGCTTTCTCGATCAAAGCAGCCTGTGATACTTGGTTGATTGCAGGATCGCTCATCCCGACAAAGTGGGCAAACAAGAATTCCCAACCGCCTGCGTAAGCTGCAGTTGCCAGTCAGAAAAAGCCAATGGTGCTCCCTTAACAAATGATAAGACCTACATCCTGATAGAACCAATCTATCCCGGTTGAAATAACGACCATTGTTTGGTGAATATTCCATCACATACTTGTAAAGCGAGATCCCAATAGCGGCAGCATTGAGGTTGGTTGGTCTGTTCCCGCACCCACGTCAGTTTCGTAGCGCACCGCAATGAACCCTCTACCACGCGTCTTACAGATATTGGCCATTCTTGGCTTCCTGAAAAACTTTCGAAATGAGATTTTCCACTGCTTCCAGGACTTCGTTGGGCTTCTCACGATTGTTAGACATGGCATCGGACCAACCGGAAGCTTCGGCAATGTGGACTGCCCTGTCCACGACATGGGCTACAGAATCATCATGTTTCATCCCAAAATGTATTGAACAGAAAAACCACCACTTCAAGGTAAAGCCGCGAAAAACAAAAAAGAAAATGATACGAAAGAACCCTGTGGTCCTATCCAAGATGACGCTCGATGTGGATACATTGTCTCAGGCGGGCCTAGGTCGACTTTAAATGCACCGCCATTTCTCGCCTTGGCATACTCATCATTTCCCGTGCCAAACACTAGCATTCAACATTTGGACAATACTCGGTGAGAAATTCAAGGATGTTTGGGGAATTGAACGCTAACTGCTTATGGACACTGACCTCGCTTCGAGGCACACCTCTCGATACGAGGCGCTCCGTCTGGACAGATTTGGCCATCACACGAACCAGACATCTTGGCATATTACGAGATTTTGGAAGTCAAGTTAAGATCACACAAGTGAAATAAACTTGAAGTAAATCAAAACTTGTGAAAATATAAACATGCGTATACTATTAATGCTGAACTAACTCTCACAAAGTATGGGCATATGTTGTTTTTCTCGAAGACTAAGATGCCTGACACAACCGCGCGCCCAGCCTCCTGCCCCTATAGGACGACTGGCTCGCTTCGAGCCACATCGTCCGAGAAGAGTGTGTTACGTCCTATGATTGGATCTCTGATGAATCTTAAAAGGAACAGTGGAGACTCTACTCTATAGTTCTGATTTTGTTGGCGCGAATCCCCGCAAATCCACTTCCCCACGGGGTCTGAGGACCGATTCCAGCCCCGGCCTTGCAAAGTCCATTTAAAGGAATGGGTTTCCAGACTCCGATGGAACACAGTAGGGCCCTTTCCAACATCTGCTGATATTTTCCAACAAAATATTTTTCTTATTCCTATTTTTCGCTGTTTTGACAGTGGCCAAAGCTACGCCACCGCTCACTGGCGAACATGGACGCCAACAAGAACAAGTTGGACTTGCTGGGTGATAAATCTGAGCATGTTGAGGTTACTCAGAGTATCACTTGGACCGAAGATGAAGAAAAGCAACTTGTCAGGAAGGTCGATACGCTTCTTTTACCAGTAATCTGGATCATGTACTTGTTATCGTACATGGATCGCACCAAGTAAGCCAATGTTAATGCAGCTGTGGGACAGGAATTGAAGCTGACAATCAAACAGCATCGGAAACGCCAAGATCGCTGGCATGTCTGATGATCTTGAATTGACATCTTCACAATACAGTGTTGTACTGGTGGTTTTCTTCAGTGAGTTCCCTTCATCTGTCTGTAGAGGAGTAATCAATTTCTAACAAATATCTAGTTGGCTATGTTATTTTCGAGCCACCGTCCAACATGATCCTCATTCGCACTCGACCGTCACTATATCTACCGTTAATCATGGCTGTTTGGGGTATTTTGACCTGTGTCATGGCTTGCGTCAAAAGTTACCACCACCTGATCGTGCTACGCGTATTTGTGGGTGTAATGGAGTCGGGCTTTGCACCTGGCATTCTTCTCATTATTTCTTCCTGGTATAAGAGAGGCGAGCAATCCAAGCGGTTCGCGGTCTTCATGTCCGCCGCTATTCTTTCGGGAGCATTTGGTGGCCTGCTTGCTGGGGCTATTACCAGAGGTTTAGAGGGTGCGCATGGAATTCGAGGATGGCGATGGTTATTCATCGTTGAGGGTGCTGCCACTGTTGGATGGGCTTTCGTTTCCGTATTTCTTCTTCCGGACTTCCCAGCCAATTCTAAGAGGCTTACTCCCAGAGAAAGAGAGATTGCAATCGCGAGGCTACAGAAAGACAGCATCATAGTCCAAACGGAGGATAAGATGGGAAAAGGCAAATCCTTCCTCGTCGCGTTAAAAGATTGGAGGACTTGGGGGTTTATTTTTGGTTACATGGTACGCCTGTTCTGCAATAAGACCAAGGCTCGAACTGACATGAACAACCTGCCAGGTTATTGTTGGGTCTTCCACGCTGTCATACTTTTACCCAACCTTGGTCCATGGTCTTGGTTACACCAACACTGTTCAGGCTCAATACATGACGGTAAGTAGCATCTCTCTCTTTATCAGATCTTGAATTCTTACATGCAGCAGGTTCCTATTTGGGCCGTCGCATTTGTGGCCACTGCCATTACTGGTTACGTGTCTGACCTGATTCCGGCTTATCGTGGGTTGGTGATTGCAGGCTGGCTCACCTTCTCGCTGATCACTTCTGTGGTTGTCTGCACCGTTTACAATTTTACCGCCCGCTATGCCCTATTGGTTTTAATGGCTGCGGGTTTGTGGGCTTCCAACGCCGTCTCCCTGAGCTTTGCGTCCTCCGCTTTTGGGTCAATGGATGCCGAGGTCCGAGCTGTTGCACTGGCACTGATGAATGGCATGGGCAACTTGGCCCAGATCTATGGAGCGTATCTGTTTCCATCGGAAGATGCGCCGAAATATCTCATGGGATTCGGTGTCATTTCAGGGATGTTGGGGTTTGGTGTAGGTGTATACATTGTGCTTCATATTCTTCTGCGACGAGCCAGTGTTTGATGTGTAAGCCATTTCCGTTCAGAGATGGATGAAATTGAAAATCTCTGCTTGAGGTTACATACTCATATAACCTTGAGCAAGAAATACGAGCAGGAGGCTTGATCGGGTGGTTCAGGAACTAGGCGACAGAGTTGGCATACAACTAGAGCCATACACCAGGGTTGCTCACAACAGTCTTGCCCTGACCGAAAGAGCAAATGGTTGCGGGGTATTTGTTCATAAAGTTCGAATCAATACAATGATGCTGGTCTTTATATTTTGACTGCCATTACTTTTGATAACATGTCACATTACATCCTGCGCATGCTGTCTGCTGTTAGTGCGACCAGGTCAAGCTGGCTGATGAAGGCTGCAATTACTAACTACACAAGGCGATTTAGTTATTTGATCATTGGCATACTTGCACAGAGTGTCCAGGAGCGCTAGCCGCCTAAAAGAATCCCGAAAGCCAAGAATCCAGTAATGAAGATCTGATAAGCGTGCAATATTCAGCGAAGGTCCTGAGCAATCCACGATCGGTCGCGGCGATGACTGCGATTGTGATATTATTGATGACCCAATTTTGGTGTTGTTAGAATCCGCGAAGCTGTGGCTTGATTATGGTTGATTTACTCTCTATGGCCTGATCCCTTGCAATAATAAAATTGATAGGGGTCATGCCAAGCCTCCCAGACCTTTATATAATCCCAGACGCAAGGTATCTTGACAAATTTACACGATGCCTTACGAACTATCCGCAACTTACATCTATAAACAAATTAAGGGAATAATCGTCCAACTTGATCTCAATTCTGACCTCCACTACAACATTAGACTTGACCAAGTGGCAGGATTTAAATTAGGCCTAGGCTGACTCTGAAGACTACTCTGACTTAGGTATTCATTCACGAGGTTGCCCCTCTCCTTAGTTCTCGTTAGGTCCATCCTCGACAACTCTAACATTGGCAGCTTGAGGTCCACTTCGGCCTGGGCTGATATCAAATTCAACCTTTTGATTCTCCTCGGGGATATTGAAACCAGCACCAACGATCTCCGATTGATGGACAAACACGTCCTCACCACCGCCCTCTTGAGCTATAAAGCCAAACCCCTTCTCAGGAAAGTAGCTTCTAACGACACCGAAAGCCATTTTATAAGCCTGGAAATGTGGTAGCCTTATGCCGAAATGGTCCGAGCTTCATAATGTACCGGGTAGATGCGATTTTTGGTGCTGTCGAGTTAGTTGGTTGGAAATGTTGAACTCGAATAACCCAAGACCCTACCGTGAGGGGTACTGATACTTATACTTAAAAGATCGGAAATTGAATAGCGCAGCTTCAAGAGATTGTATCACACGCAACTCGCTAGTCCCAGATTGGGAATGCTGAGCAGGGTGAATAACATTCTTGATCCAAACATAAAATTCTTATTGGCCTTGACATTGTGAGGGATATTTTGTCCCGTGCGATATTCCACGTAGCCACAAGCTAACGTAACCTAATTCCAGCCTCCAAAACTAAAATAGAGCACATGATATTATTTGCGGGCTCTGGAATGGTGAAAGTGACTAATAGTAACTTACTATGTCCTGTGTTTCACTTTTGTGTCTCACCTGGGAAATAAAATGTGGATTGGTATGCTCAGCCGCAATTGTTCCGCCTCGACCTAACTGTATACAGAAAGGTGAGATGGCTTAAATTGATTGCCACAGTAATTATGCCCGCAGCCTGAGGTAAAAAGCCTGGATAAGCCGATTTCCATTCATCACAACTGAGATGATGACGAAGTCATCACCAGAGAGGGTTCTGGCTGGATGTCATAATGCAGTCTTATAATTGAAAGTAGTAATGTATTCTTGTTCATTTGAGGATAAATTTCTCCTTATTCTTTTAGTCTTTTAAGTTGGAAAGATAGAAAGCATTAGATAATATCTATTTCAAGTTTTGGTGGCTTAAAGTAAGATCAACAGGAGCATTATATTGAGTGACCACATAGAAATTCAGAGATTGTCTACGATGTCCACAAATGGTCTTTGTGGAAGGCTTGCTCCACTTTTGTTGCCAGGCCGTGTAATTCCGTGAAGAACAGATTGAATCTGGAGCCCCGAGCTATCTGCTCCACAAAGTTCCTGCTTCTCCCTGAACTGGTCTAAAGATGTATAGAAAAGACTCAGCATGCGACCATTTTCCCATTCCTTGATCATTCTAGCCAGCGCTCGTCTGGCTATACCTATGGAAAGACCTCCCTCTTCAACTCCTCCTTGAGCTTGCATTTTTGCCGTGTAATCATCGATCCAAGTAATAATTTCAATCGATTCGCAGCGCAATGCAATTTTCACAAGTATCCATATCACACCGACATGATATACGTTTCCGATCAGACATGTTTGTATGTCAAGCCCTGCTACCACGCGTAGAGCAAGAAGCGCCCATGAGCTTCCATTTTCGTCTCCCATAGGCTCTCTATTCCCAACTTGAGGCCAAGCCTTCCCATAAGATTCATTTACCCTACGCGATGCATATAATTGCGCGCAGCAATACCTTAGATAGTTCATTGCTGCTTGGTGGTCGGCAAATCGAAGAGGACGTACGCGAAGGCAGGCGTATTGCATACCCACAGGTTCAAGATCGTTCGATGAAAAGCTGTCTATTGGTCTCTGTGACAATGGTAGTGAGGTTTCCCACGTATCAAGAATATTCCTTTGTAATTCTAGGACAGGAATGAGCTTTGCGGGCTGGTGGCTGGTCGGAAGACTGTGTTGAGGTAGGTGGTTGCCAATCTGTGCCATGAGTGCGACCCAGCGGCGGTAAATGGGACTGGAAGTGTCGGGTCCAAGCAGGTTAAATAAGAGTAAAAGCTGCGATGTCCGAGTGACAGTAGCTAAGCATGATATAAGGAGTTGGTAGGACGAGGAAGTCAACTGTATATATCGATCCACGTCTGCTTGAATCACTGATCCTTCAAACAAAGTTGCGAACGGTCCTGGAGAAAAGGCAAAACAGTCGGCTACGTGTTGAGCTCGTAAGCCTGCCCACACAATGATGAGGTGGATACCGTTTGTTGATTGTATAATTTCGTCGTAGTGGGTCTGCACCAAATTATCGAATCCGCGCAGATGGCATATCCTGCCATGGACCGTACCTGAGCCAAGCTCAATATAAGTAAAAAGAAGCAGCACAGCAAGCTTTGCGCATATCTCAATGTCTTTCACTCCACTTGGCCCACTGGCGGCAAAAGTGCTGAGTGCATAGCTATAATACGCTAGGCTTTTGCATTCCTTTTGCTGCAAGGCAGTGCGATTGATTATGGAATTGCCATTGAATGTGCCAAATTGAGGATTCTTTGCGGTTGCTAAGGCGAAAACAGCAAACCTGACAGCTGCATAGTCTGTGATGAATCTATCAATCTGCGTAAAAACTGGTGGTAGCTGAGGGAGTAAATCATTCCGCCATTGGTTTAGCATCTGCGTTTCTATGGATGCGTTAATCGACAATTCTATACTGTCATTTGATAAGTCATGAGTTGACTCAGGCATTGCAGGACCTGGTCGAATGTGGGTGGCGAAATTGGCACATTCGGGATGATTCTCTAGATTTTCAGATGCAACTCCAGAATCTCTATTACCTCGACTCCTAGTTAATGGGGTTTGATCAATGGCTGCATGAAATGAAATACGTGTGAGGCCGCTTGGATCATCTACATTCGTGAAACCTGGCGTCACCCATGGAGTGAGGCTTGATTTTGGTGGACCAAGAGATGTCGAGACATCAGACCCTGTTGACTCGGACTCAGTATTATTTGGTGAAAACCCGGATAAGTATCTGACCTACCTCCAGGAGTAGAATCCTCTTCTGTAGAGGCATGGTTATGGAAAACTCTCTTAGCAGCGTCGTCTCCTTCTACTCGCTTATCAAGACTGGGAACCAAGGTTTCGGCTGTTGCTGGTGGAGTTCCGAGGCCCAGCCCATCGAAAAGTGCCAAACTGTTCTCTGGAGAGGTATTGCTGAGCTCATGATCACTGCCGTCTATTGTCCCATCTTCGAGAATTGCATCGATCAGCTGTATGTTCATACTACTGCCATCACCACTGGTAGTCGACTCGTTTGACGTTGGAACATAGTTCGCACCCTTCAGGACGGACCGAGCATGTCTTTTCTCTCGTGCACTTAGGTAACGACCAGAGCCATCAATAACGTCAGGTCCTGTAGGGTCAGTGCCAGAAGAGGCACAATGGGCGGCGTGCGATCTGTTCTGGTTGTCCATTTCATGGATTGCTTCCCACTTCTCCTGCTCACTCCTCGTCACTCTGTCTCTAATAGCGGCCGTGTCATCTCGGAAGACAAAGCGAGTACGAAAGTCGCAATGAATGCCACTTCGAAAACAAGTACGACAGATTGGCTTGTTTTCATCGCACTACAGAAAGAATCAGTTGCCTGTGGCTCAAAGCACAAATCCTTACCTTAAGACGTCGGCGGCGGCAAGGTTGACACCCTGTCCTGGTACGGGTAATAGGACGCCGATGCTTATTGGCGCTCTCCATTGTTAACTGGAATGAATGAAGATGATTGGACTCAATGTTTGCGGACTATAATTATGTTGCAGAACCCATATTTCGGAGATCGCAATTGCCAGAAGCGGTCAATGTCTATGTCAAAATCAGCTCAAAAGTAAGGAAATATGGGCAGAAAACTGGAATTTGGTTCCCTCTTGTACCTTTGATTTGAGTACGTAAGCATCCGTTCTCATGGCCCCACTACACCCCTGCGCCTCGTTCCGCATTACTATTTTGAGTAAAGTTTGACCTAATTGGGACATGCAGTGGGGTGTCAAATGTGTGTATGCGTTGCAAGCAGTGAGTGAAAATCCAGGACTCTCCAAGGTTAACCCTCAATTTCACAATGATATCGTTGAGACGAAATTTGTAGGATATGTGCGTTTGCTGTAGAATTTACATGGACTCAATGATTATTTGTCTAATGACCCTGAGGATGCTCAAGACTTGATATCTCTCTTGTCTCGGCATACCCGTCAAGTTTCTCCTTTCCGGATGAAGGCTGAACATTCAATCTCAACTAGTGCATTGAAGGGAAGCTCGTGAACTGCAACGCAAGTTCGGCACTTGAGTAATGGTTGTTAGTGAATGGAATGTGAATATCCATCATGAATATAACATGGTACTTACAGGTTTCACGTCGCCCGTAATAAGTTCGTCGTAAGCTTCATTCATTTGTCCAAAATCAGTGATTTTGGTCAAAAAGATGTTCATCTTAACTATCTGGCTGAGACTGCTGCCGGCTGCATTTAAAACCTCAGACAAGTTATGTAGAGCTTGTTTCTTTAAGCGGTTTTGTGTCAGTTTTTGAAACATATAAGGAGCGCGCCAGATGCTTCGGGGGATCGAAACTAACCGTCTGCTCTTTCACACCTCCATCCACCAATTTCCAAGTCGAAGGGTCGAGGCCTATACTGCCAGAACAGTACACCAGATCGCCAAATTTCACGGCTTGAGAGAACTGGGGCAAAGGCTGAGGCGCCTTATCTGTGGCAACCTTTTCCAGGTTTGCCATTAAGCCCGTATTTCTATGACCTAGGGTGGCTGGGCAATTGTGATAATGGTCTAGAAACTGTGGCGACAGATGTTATCAATGAACAATCAGGCAGGTAAGCCTTGATATGCAACTGTTCTGGCGGCATCCTTTAATAAGTTTAAATTGGGGACACTTAGTGGTCACTTGGTATTGAATGTAATTTAGCCAAGGCAAAAGTATCACATCTGTAAAAATCATGCACGAATCCAATTTCGTAGCATTCTCAAATTTGTGGATGTCGAGTAGATTTCCTAATTGAGGACTGTTTCAGTGCTTGACGTAGTAAACCGACCAAGGACCCTGTCCGCGCTAAGTTGGGGCCCAATTAAATCAGGATCGTTCCCAATTTCCTGTTTAGGTATACTGATGACGACTACCTGTTGGTGGGGCTTGACAGAGTAGCTAAACTTGAGTCATTCCTGCCAAGTTAAAATGTAAATGTACTTGTCTGTCAATCATTGTGGAAATCACACTTGTACAACGAGATAATGAAGACCCCCTTTGTTCTGGCGCTTTGCCTTCTAGCTGACTTGGTGCAAGCTGCACCCAGTTTCAGCGGTCCTTTGCAGCAGACACTTGGGAATTTTCTTGACGCCGCCGTCAGCGAACATGGGCAGAATTGGAAGGTGCGAGAGGTTGGCGAGCACATCTGTAGAGCTGGTTCGCGTCATTTTGCGGGCAGAATTAATATTTCGGATGAGAAAAACATGTTTTTCTGTAAGTATATACGACTCGACATCTACAGGAGAGTTTGCTGAATGGGCTCAGGGTTTTTTGAAGCCCGTGAAGATCCAAACGACAAACCAGTGACGATTTGGCTGAATGGGTAAGATTTTAATTCATGCAAGAGAGATGCCGTATACTAATCAGCTTATCTTTCAGTGGTCCTGGAGCGAGTTCCTTGTCTGGGCTCTTCGGCGAAGTAGGGCCATGCATCATCAATGATCAGAACAATGATACTATCTACAATCCATACAGTTGGACGAACGATACAAACATGCTATTTATAGAGTGCGTTTCCTACCCATCGAATTTGCATGCTGAGTGAATTCTCATGCTGTTTGCAGCCAACCCGCCGGTGTGGGATTGTCAACAATTCAGGATGTGAAAAACTACCCGGATTCGTTGGAAAAGGCATCACAAGATTTCTTAGATACCCTAAAGGTTTTCTACAGTCAAATCTTCCCACAGTATGTTCACAATCCACTTTTCATTGCTGGTGAGTCTTTTGGCGGGAAATATGTCCCTCGTTTTGCTGCCGATATTATTCGCGAGCAGAAGGACACTGCACAAGAAAATGCTCTGCAGACCACGGTGCAGGGGATCATTCTTGTAGATGCTACTGTGGACAATACGTGGCTCTCTATTGGTCAATATGAACTGTTCTGCACCTCGAACCCGCCAAATTTGGTGCGCTTCAACGACACGGCGTGTGAAAACATGGCAGCAGCCATCCCCGAGTGTGAAAGATTGGCCAGACTTTGCGATTCAAGCCTTGATCCAGAAGACTGCCAAGCAGCTATGGAATTCTGCTACTATAATTTGGAACAGTACTTCCAGGAGGAAGTAGCGGCTCACCGCCGGAGCCCATACGACTGTTAGTCACCCTTCTATTTCCATATTTATCGACAAGGTTGCTGACACACATTTTCAACAAAGTGCGGAGAGGTTGCCCTGAGCCCCCATTATGCGGTGTTGGCGATGACGGAATGGCAGATACAGCCACGTACATGAATCGACAAAATGTTCAGAGAGAGCTGGGATTCAACCCGACCGTCCATTTTCAGAGCATCAATTTTGAGCTGAATATGCGATGGTCTCTTAATCCTGATATTTACTTACCCACCACGCATGATGTCTCATATTTGCTTGACAACGGGTTTGGGAAAGAAAATATGGCTTCTTCAGATGACGAAACCGTGGCTGTTTTGGTCATCAATGGCGAGTATGATGTCACAGTGTAAGTCACAGCGACAGCCATTTTTCGAAAACAAAGGCTGATCCGCAATAGGAATCATCCTGGAGTATTTCTGGAGTATGATCATCTTCCATGGCATACACAGGCAGATTATAGGTCAGTTAGAACAACTCAACCTTGGTTTTGGACCGACAAAGAAGGTACTCGCCGACAAGGAGGCCAATGGAAGGGGACCCCGGGATACAAGAAGGGTTTGGACTACCTACTAGTGAGTGATGCTGGTCATATGGCTCCTGGAGACCAACGTGGTGCTGTCTCCTCTGCTACAGGAACTTGGATACGGAATGGAGGTAAATTTGTGGGAGACTGGAATCGATAGAGTTCACGTTACTGTTGAGGTATTTTCAATACTGAAATGCTTTGATCTTTTTTTACAAGTTCCTAATACAATCCGAATGTCATTAATTCTACTTGGACCTCATTGCGTCTTATGCATTCTTTAGTTCCTGCTTATGACTACAATGCGAATGGATAGCTTGCTGTTAAAGTATGACTAAAAGAAAATTTAGTATCGATCTAAGCAGACCATAAAGCCGACTTAAATTGAAGTGTTGGTGGATAAATGGTGATAGTTCACACACATTCCAGTACTTCGATCGCCACTGGGACTACAAAGTAGTTTAGAGCCGCGTTGGTGACGAATTGACAGACACGAAGCACTCAAGAAAGATGTATATATTTAGAGCTTGTTATCCTTTTAAAAGACGATTTTAAAGATCGCCAATTTCATTGTCGAATTCATAGAAGCAGCTTCTCACCTTCTGGAAACTGCGAGGCCAGAACTTGAACTGGAAGGTTCCAGGGTACCCAGACCGCCTCACATTCAATTCCAGAGTCTTCTCGTAGTCCATTTCAGATTCATTCAGTAGGAAGTCGTCCACCAGCTCATCCCCATCGCGCAAACCCGCTTTCGCTGCTCGAGAATCGGCCTCCAGATTACATATGACCCGCCCTACACGGGCTGCTATTTCATCAAATCCGAGTTGATAAACTTCTTGTTCTTGGCAACGAAAGGTGACTGGAGGAAGCGACGAGACCCAAGTGAGACTGATCTCATTGGGAAGCAAAAGGCCTTTGCCAGTTTTCATAATTTGGTACAGCTTCTCCACTGCTCCATCTTCATCCTTTGTCAAGCCAATAACATCTTGGATAAAGTCATCGGGCCCTGTAGAGTGTGCAGTTCGGACTCGTGTCAAAACATTTAGGACAGCATCGTCCAATGAGCGCTTTCCATCAGAAGCTTTCCATATCATGTCGTTCAAGACAAGGGCAAAGACAAGTCCACGCCTATACGGTAGTCTCTGGGCTGACGTGCTCGCCCACGTCCATTTGGTCACTTCATCATTTGATATGTGTACAAATGGGTTGGTATAATATGCATGGAGCCTCCGATTAATTTGGTCAACCAATATTTTGCTCGAAAAAAAACCCTGTCGGTACAGAAAGAAGAGGCTGTAATATTCTGCCAAGCCTTCTGTGTACCAATTCGTGACTGTATTTTCCACATCACTAGAAAAGAAAACCCAGTTGTGAACGATTTCATGCGCCAAGGTCATTACCCTGTTGAGATTGTCGCTTCTATGAGTGTAGTCGCTATCATCATAGGAGAACATGAATGATCTTTGAAGTGCAGTGCCTGTATTTGTTCCCGGGTAAGGGTTATGGCGCAAAAATACTCGGTAAGAGTCGTCTTCGTCTGAGAAAAAGTCCGACATGGCTCTGAAAATCGATTCGATCGTTTTGCCAACTTGAAAAGCGTCAAACGGCAATTGGCCAAGCCAATACATATTAAAATCTGTGTTCCCATCCACATATTCTGAATTGTAGATCCCCAGAGGCCCAGTTGCAAAGAAGGTCGACAGCAACGATATGGGAGACAGAAAGCTATTCGCATCTGGTCCATCTCCAAAAGTCCAAGCTGCTTTTGTACCAGGTGGTCCATGAGACAAATCCCAATGTAAACGGGTGTCGAAAGTTAGATCGCGAGCGGAAGGGACACACAAAAGAGAAAAGCCTGAGCCCAAAAGACCCTGGTCTTGAGCACGGAAATCAAGCGCAGGCCCAGAACGTGTTATATTGGTCACTTGTCGGGGCAGAGCTGTGTATGATAGTGAGACTTGTCCTCGAGTAGGTCGAGAGGATGTCCAGCGCCTGGCGACAATTTGTGATAGTGAGTAGTCCATGTGAGGGACGAGAAAGAAATCACCCTCGTCATCCGAGGCGTCAATATAGTCCCCTTTTATTTGGAGGGCGGGAGTTCCAGCTATTTCATCAACACTCCATAGGAGATCCGCCGAAACAGCGGATTTAGGAGTCGGAAAGCGAATATGGACATCGATGGAGATCGCAGCTTCTTCTTCAAACTGAGGGACCAACGTAACTTCCAAAATGTCCGCGGAAGTAAAATAAGGCAAGACTGGGACCATCCAGCAAAATATTGATCGCAAAGAGAGGGTCTTCATGGCGGCAAAACTCGTGGTACACCAAAAAGCTGCTCCCTAAGGCAAGATGTCAAAATTGTGGGGTGATATATGATATTCAAGAGAAAACCTGATAACTATACTTACTAATTTAATCTGTCATTGTCCCTTGTTATCCTCGCAGTTGCGAAATCTAAGTTTCATGGGTTGATATCAGTCCCACTCCGTTCCGCATGACCTAATTTGGATTGTGGGTGCGAGTTCCCCTGCCGATTACCTGAATAGGAATGGCACCTAGACTAGCGCTGCAACTGGGAGGACAGGGATGCTGCATTATGAATGCATTAGGCATTCAATATAGGCATGCCTAATTCCTTTTCATCATGTCCAAAACAAATCAAGGCTGTCACTACATTCTGTTGGAGGCGCTATGGACGGAATTTTGCTATTTCCCTCCTTTCTGGGGTTGACGGGTTGGGATTCCGGCCGGAGTCTGCCTCTGGTTTACACACAATCGCAGTTTCATGCCGAATCTTTGCACGGTCAATCAAGTAAAACAACTACATCATTTCTCAGCATCCTATTCACCGGTATTTTTCTCGTAGCAGTTTTGGCGGACTATCGGAAGCAACGGGAACCTTCGAATACGTCTTTGTGGAGCAGAGTTGCTATATTGGTACGATTCTTCTCAAATCAATCTATCGAGGCAGCATTTGACGATTCACAGATTGTACAATGCCTGAATTTTGGCACAAACTGGGCATTGATATGGCTGTCAATAACATCAATTGATGGAAACCCCGACTTTGAGCACCTAGCCAAGCCATGTTCGGGAATCGTGGGCTCCGCAATTGCTGTCTTCACCTTGAATCGGGGCCGGAATTCGACGCAACGTGCACTCTACTTCCTGTTTATGACAGGAATGTGGGGTATATCAGAATCTTTATCATTTACTATGGACACTTGGGCTCACACAGCATCGTGTGCAACACTGGCAATGAATCTCATTGCGTTCCTCCTGGAATTCGCAAGCCCAGTCCGGTCGGCCAACGATCAAGTAGAGTTGAAGCGGTCCGATGTTTCCATGATTCACCAATCCGTCTTCTCTTGGTTAAACCCCATCATTGAGATCTCAGATCGCCGCAATGTCGATGAGGCAGATTTATGCGACCTTGAGGATAGCTTACTTGCTGCAAACTTACAAACTCAATACGAAGGTCTTGTAGCTACGAAGCCCTCAGTAACTACCTCTATAATCAAGCATATCTGCTTTTCGAAAACATTGGCGGCTATTATCACATTCATATTCCAACTGGGATATGTCCTGACCAGAACGGCGACTCCGCTGTTTCTCCATTTCTTTTTAAGAGATCCTTCCATCTACAACTTGTTAACATTGTTTATTTTACGCTTAGTTGGGTCATTTTTTAAAGCCCATTCTGCATTTTACGCAACAATGATCGCGACAGCTGTCAAAGCAACCCTTTCCATGGAAATTTTCAGGACCGGCTTTTGTCTATCCATGAACAGCCGTAAAAACCAAGAAGCACCAGTCAATCTTCTGGAGGCAGATGTGCAACGAGTTGTAGATTGGATATTGACTGTCCATGACATTTGGGCGGCACCATTGACAGCTTTGCTCAGTCTAGGTGGCCTACTGAATCTAATTGGACTCAGAAGCACCGCAGTATCTGTTTTAGCTCTGGTAAGCTTTTAACGAACTTTATATGGTTGTACACTATAGGAATAGGATACTTATTTCTTGTTACAGGGGCTCGTTTATCCTATTGTACAAGCTCTGGCAGCTGTCGTGCAACGCAAGATTGGCATCTTGATGAGATTGAAAGATCTTCGTACGGAAACAGTCACAGAGACGATCTCGAGCGTGAAGACAATTAAAATGTACGGATGGGAGTCAACCTTCGAACAACGGATCAATGATTCACGAAAGGCTGAACTTGATTCGATGAAGGGTCTGGCAATCGCACAGGGACTGATCACGGGATTGATGAGTCTTTGTCCCCAGCTCATGGCATCATTCGCATTCTTCTCTGTTTATTATTTTAGAGGATGTCTAGCGGAGAGTTGTGTTTTTCCCATCCTTGGACTCTTTTCCGTATTGGACAATTCCCTCGGCATTATCCCGAACGCAATATTCACATTTTTAAATGCGTCTGCTTCCTTCCAACGAGTCCAGAAATTCATTAACCGAAATCGAGATGATGTGACGGACCACAATCGCCAATCCGTTACCTTTGGGGGGCCGCATCTTCAGCTTCAATCTGTCACCCTGTGCAGTGGCGAGGACCTGTCGGCTACAACCCTTCTTGAACACATTGATTTGAATTTACAAGGCGCACAACTTGTGACGATAACTGGGTCCGTTGGCACTGGAAAAACTGCCATTCTAGATGCGATTGCCGGTGATATGGTCCCCACGAGAGGAAGTTTGTTCATTAGGGGGACAATGGTTTATCAAACGCAGGTTCCCTGGCTTATGCAAGGTTCCATCAAAGATAACATTGTTTTTGGTGCCAGATACGAACCTGAATGGTACCAGATGGTTATTTTTGCATGTGCACTGCAGCGAGATCTAGAAGTTCTTGCCAGCGGTGATGCAACTATCATTTCCAATTCAGGAATAAATCTTTCTGGAGGGCAAAAAAGCCGTATCACCTTGGCGCGTGCGGTGTATGCAAAAGCCAATATTGTCCTATTGGATGATCCACTAGCATCGGTCGATGTGAGAGTTAGACAACACTTGATCGAGCATGTATTTGGCCCTCGCGGAGTGCTGAAACAAACTCTTCGCATTGTCACCACGAACTCCACAGAACTGACAGGCATCACGGATTGCGGTTTTTCTATTGACAATAAAAAGCAACTTCAAATGGTAAAATCATCCAGCTCCAATAATCAGAACACCGAAGATATCGCGGTAGAAGAGATACGTGTGATGGGTGTACCAGAGCCCGAAAGAAGCCGAGAAGCTGTTTTCACCAGCGTCCTCGCTGAAACAGTTCCAGAGGTACAAGATCCATCGGCCACAGATGAACCCAAGGCAGTTCCTCTTTCTGTGTATAAATCTTGGCTAAGATCCTGCCATCCCCTAGGATGGGCGGCTGTTATTCTTTGCATCCTGTGTGGACGACTTGTTCAGCTTTTCTCCACCTATAGCTTGAAAAGAGTATCAGAAGAGCCACAAAACAAGAAACTCTGGTATTTGTGTCTCTTCCTTGGATCAAACATTTTGCAGGCAGCTTTTACCATTGGATTTGTTGCCACGGCATGGTTTCTATGCCTTCTCCCTACGGCAAGCCGCCTCCATCAGAAGCTGACAAGAGGCGTCTTGCGCAGCCCTCTGCAGTTCTTCGCAGATACCACGGCTGGACAGATACTGAACCGGTTTGTCAATGATATGCTAAAGGTCGACGGACCGATTGCGAGCTACTTTATTGTCATTATTATTACCAGTTCCATCATGATCATGATCACCACGCTATTGCTTTTCGAGGTCCCTCAATCCTTTCCTGGTACCCTTCTCATTGCCGGCTACTTTTATCGACTTCAGAGGCAATATCGGGATAGTGCAAGAGATCTTCGACGGATCGAACTACAAACTAGGGACCCACTCATCACTTCGTTGCAGGACATTTGGACGGGGGCATCTTCAATTAAATTATTCCGTGTCAAGCAGCTCTTCACTCGTCGGACCTTCCACCATATTGATCGCAATTCGCAGGCCTTCTTCGTTCGCATTTGTCTTCAACAATGGGTGAATCTACGATTGGAAATCCTTGCACAGTAAGTCTCTTGAACCACGACTTCATTTTCTCAAGCCCTTTAATTAACCAAACATTCTGTAGTATGGTTGTTCTCCTTTCTGGCTGGTACATGATCGCCAACAAAATGGATACAGTCATGATTGGCCTGGTAATGAATTACGTCTTACAGCTTACGAACGTGGTGAACCAATTGGTCAACATCCGAGCTCAGCTAGAATTCGACATGGTCTCTGTTCAGAGGATTCTTGAATATTGTGATAATAAGGCTGAACGCGATATTGCAGCACATCCATCTTCAGAAGTATCCCCTCCTGCTACATGGCCTGCGGAAGGTCGTGTATCATTTCATGGCGTATACGCCAAGTACAAACCAAGCCTCCCATTTTGTTTGGAAAATGTTTCCTTTGATGTGAAGCCTGGACAGAAGCTAGCGATCATTGGTAGGACTGGAGCAGGAAAGTCTTCCGTGGCTTTAGCTTTGGGTCGGTTCCTAGAGGCAATGAGAGGATCAATCCTTATTGATGGGGTTGACATTGCCCAGGTCAGGTTAGAGAGGCTTCGGCAGCATATTGGCGTGATCCCACAGCAAGCCGATATATTCAAAGGAAACTTGAGGTTCAATCTGGATCCAGAAGGCATCCATGAAGACGAAACTTTGCACCAGGTGCTACAGGAGTCACATCTCTGCGATGTGTTCGATGACCAGAAGAATGTCCTTGACACCCCTTGTGAGCAAAATGGGTACGACCCGTTGTTGAACTTCGTACCTACAACCTTTCTGACATATTTTACAGTCTTTCACTTTCCGTTGGTCAATTACAACTTCTATCTATTGCCCGTGCTTTGCTGCGTCGGACGAAAATCCTCATATTAGATGAAAGTATGTCACAACTCAAATCACAAAGTTTCCATCTTGACGAGATTTTGACGATTTACTAGCCACAGCATCCCTAGACGAACAGATCGATTCATTACTTCAAGCTCTTTTCCGCAAACGATTTCAAGATCAAACATTATTCACAATAACCCATCGCCTCGAATCAGTGGTATGTCATAATCTATCGTACAGTAGTATTTCCAATGCTAATACGGTCTGAAGCTTGATTATGACTGCATTGCTCTTCTGGATAAAGGATGCATCGTGGAATTTGGGAGCCCTGAATCACTCTATCACCAATCAAGCTCAATCTTTAAACAAATGATTGAGGAGTCAGGTCTTAAAAAAGTAGCACAGGAGTTGTACAATGTTTAGTGCGCTATTATTTGAATTTAGCGATCTTTATCCAATGATTGAAGTTCCAAGTAACCGGAAAACGTGCAATGTTTTGGTATCATGATGACGCGTTAATATTACCACAATCCATCCTGAACCAAGAACATGGCCATTTTCCCTATGGATATTCAAGGACACTCTTAAACATATTTTTCTACTTTCAACTTTACTTTCTACACTAACCACATATAAAATCATCAATATAAATTGAGACGCAGCTGTTTGAGACAGAAAGACATTTGCGCAGTTGGGTGGCGCGACCGAGACAGATCATGACACCTGTTAGCTCGGTTAGGCTAATATCTGTCTCATGATTTTCAACACGGGAGGGAAAAAGTAAAATTAAATTCTTCGCAAGGAGGCAATACCGTCGGTTTGCTACCCCAAATCAGGATACCCGGTGCGGTGACCCACGCTGTAGTTGTAATATGGATACCGTATTAGGCAAATCACCCGCCACATGGTGTAGGCTACGTAACCAAAACATTACGTCTTGGAAATAGTGGAAACCCTTCGATTCCGTGACGTACAAGCACACCGACAAATTGAGAGCTCTCGCTGCTTGGAGCGTTTCGATAAGTCCCACTTGCATTTGTAAGTGAAAATATGAATGGGGCATTTTGGCATAGAAAGGAAGGGCATTCATTAAATATCTTTACATCGATCTTTGTGTATGTACACATAATTGATCGCCTCTAAATCTGTCCCGCTGACGATATTTTATTCAATCTGCTTGATCATGATTCTTCCTGCAGTAAACCCGAATTTGCCTCCCTCCCAGCGTGGAATAGCCAATCTTAGCAGGGGTCGGTTGATCGATATGCAGAAGCAGCTCGAGGGAAAAACCTATTACGACCCAATCTCGAACCCTAATGGTCTTATAGACATATCTGGGGCATCAAACGAAGGAATGCGAGACTACTTGAAGAAGTACTGCGACGATTATTGGAGCAATGCATCAATGTCGAGGTTTTTGGAGTATGGAGGAGTTGCAGGGCCCCCAGGTTTGTTGCATCCACATTTTCATCCAGAGGTTAGAGATTAATCACAAAGACGACCAGAGCTGCAGAATGCTATTAGTAGCTTGATTAATGACTGGTTTTCTCCATCGGTCCTCATTAAACCTGAGCAAATATTAGCCACAAATGGCGTATCTTCACTCTTGGACGTTGTGGCTTTCAACATCGCAGAGGCTGGCGACGGAATCCTGGTTCCTCTACCTATGTATTCCATGTTTGAGCAGGATGTCAGCGCGCGTGCTGGCTTAACGATTATATCTGTTCAGCTCCCGAACTTTCTCGACCAATTCGACGCATCTCACAAAGACAAATTCATAGCGGCATTCGAGGACAGTTTGAAATCAGCAACACTGCACAATGTTCGTGTCAAGGCCGTGCTCATTAGTAACCCATGTAACCCCGTTGGGCGTTTTTATTCTCCGGAGACACTGATGGCAATCGCTCAGTTCTGCGGCAGACATGAGCTGCATTTTGTAGCAGACGAGATTTATGCTCTGTCAGGATTCAAATCCAGTGACGGTCTTCCAGGTTTTACTTCAGTGCTGAGCTTACCTTGTGATCCAAAGAACAAAGTCTATCACCAAAACATACATTCTTTGTACGGGGCTAGCAAAGATTGGGCCATGGGCGGTCTTCGTCTTGGGTTCTTGATCACCCGAAATCCGGATGTGTGGAAGACTTGCAGACGATTAGCGTGAGTACAGTGATGACATTAATTCCCTTGATTCGACATCGCTAATATGATCTTTTCAGACTCTTCACTTGGCTTACTCCCTTTTCAACGACCTTTTTCACGGAATTCATCGCTAATAAGAAGAATGTGCAACAATACGTGACCATGAACCGGTCCCGCTTACGTGAAAAATATCTAGCTACTACAACTGCTATGCGAGAACACGGAATTCCATTTTACGCCGGAAATGGAGGGCTCTTCATCTGGGTTAATCTCAGTGGGTGGCTTTGCTACTTCTCCGGCACCGATGACTCTACCAGCCTAGGTGTATCTCGCGAGACTAAATTATGCAAATATTTGATTGAGAAAGGTGTTTATATGAGCATGGGAGAGGTAAGACCGATTCATTCACACTGTTCATGGCTCGTGTATCCATTCCGACTAAACTGACTTCTCGCGTCTTGTCATCTCAGCTCTCTGTTTCTCCAGATCCGGGACACTTTAGGTTTGTTTATACGGGTCCGGGAGATGAGGCACTAGTTGCAGTGCAAAGGCTAGGTGACGCGTGTTCCAAGTTATCCGAGGGGAGCACGGTCACTTCAGCGAACCTTAGTGCAGAAACATGGAGTCTGTGCACTACTCAGCGAGAGAAGTTGGAAGCTGAGGGAAAAGCTTTGTCACCAGCAGGCGATGAAAGAAAGCGATCGTGGAAACGATTCGTGTGCATGTAGCCCAAAGTTTGTATCTGTATCCTTGCCTACTGTCTTTATTTGATTAGGTTGAGTCATATTTCATGTTCCCTTATCTTGAAGCCAGTTGCCAAAATAAGCCATAATTGAGAGAGGGTGTAGCGAAAAGAATGTCACATCGGAATCATAGAGGAGAGGCTGATAATAACCAGGGTTATTACTGGTACTAGTAATTATTTTCCTAAATAGGAAAGCAGGAACGTGGAGAGCGCACGTATCATGATGACTCGACAGTATTCCAACTAAGGCACACGCATCCCGATAACAAGATGCGGGCAATGCGGCCAGTGGGGCTGATATCGAGAGCAGATAAGATATTTCCAGCCATTCATTTTGAACATAATAAAGGCTGCAGAGATGACATTGGCCGTCTAGAACTTCCATTCACCTCAAATTTTGTCTACATTCGCGCTCTTGCGAAATCAAACACCATGGCTGATGAGAAAAAAATGGCCATAGACATCAATGGTCCAATAGACACCAATGCGCCCAGTGTGAGAGTAATGCTTGTTGAGATACAGGCGGCGCTAACTTTTACGTCAGGGACTATTAAGTGACAGAATCCGTGGCCAGACAGCCGAAAGGTACAATAAGTATCAACTGTCTCAACCAGACATCGATAAGGCCATGGACACAGCAATTAGTCTCACACCTGAAGAGGCTTTAGTCATTCTAAACCATTTTCTTGCCGAGCACCAGTAAGATGTCCTTCCCCGGCCCCCAAAACACATCTCTCAACGAATATATATAGTGATGATATGTTGATTCTCCATTCATGTGTCGAGAATGTCAGAGAACTTATTGCTGCCCTCGAGGTTGGTGGTGACAAACCGAATGACGATTTAGAGATTGAAGCTCGCATTGTTGCCGCAGTCTTCGACAGTAATTCCGTGTATCCGGAAATTAGGTCTATTTTCCCCAACAACGATGACCCCAGTATTCCCTGTGGCACAATTCGTGCCTGGGTGATTGGCCTGTTGTGGTCTGTCGGACTGGCGGCGCTTAACCAGTTTTTCGCGCCTCGCAACCCCTCACTAACGGTGACGGCTTATATTGCACAGCTGTTTGCATACTACATGGGTGTCTTTTGTGAGAAGGTGTTGCCCACAGATACATTCTTCCCAAATACGCGATTTGCCTTTTCGTTCAATCCAGGCCCTTTTTCGATAAAGGAGCACATGTTGATTGTGAGTCATTTGCTCGACCACACAATCTCTCCAAGTGTATTTTTATCTAATATGGCATCCGCGTAGACGATCATGGTAAACGTAACCAATGGTCAGTATACAAACAACTAATATGGTATCTGCTAATCATGGAATACAGGGATCTATTACTACACATCTTTCTTGTTCGTGCAACGCTTAGACGTATACCTCGGGTTAGAATGGGCAGGAGACTATGTATGTGAAAAGCTGCTTCCGTATCTATTCATCTTTAAATTATCATCCACTCACATCATTCTCAAGGGTTACCAAATTTGCATGATGCTCTTTTTAATGCTTTTTGGCTTTGCTCTTGCCGGTATGCTACGAAGATTCATTGTTTATCCCCCTCAAATGATCTTTTACTCCGTCTTTACCCAGGCCGCTCTCAATCATGCTCTTCACAACAGAAATGATGACAGCTCTGGAACCTGGAAGATATCTCGTTCCAAGTTTTTCTTCATCACCTCCGGGGCTATGTTTTTGTAAGTGTCTATGTCCTGGGATATGTATATCCACAAAACTTATGAGACCCCTCCAAGATACTACTGGCTTCCGGGTGTGATCTTTCCAACACTCACATATTTCAACTGGATGACATGGATCCGACCTCAAAGCGCTGCTCTCTCCATCATCACCGGGTCATATTACTTTAACTTGGGTCTAAATCCCCTTAATTCATTTGACTGGAATTGGTTTACATCTGTCTTGAACCCCATGATACTACCATTTTTCATTATACTCCAGATGGTCGTTGGTCTTATTTTCTGGGCTCTTTTCGTCATTATACCAGTCTTCTTCACGAACGTCTGGTATACAGCATATTTGCCCATCAACTCATGGTATGTATATGATAATACCGGACAAGAATATGACACATCGATGATAATTTCGAGCAACTTGACCTTCAATCAAACGGCCTACGAAGAATACTCTCCTCTGTTCATTCCAGCAGCATCTGCCTTGCGTTACGGAATGCTTCTCGCTGTTAGTAGCATCAATGATGAGCATTGACTATCCATTTACCCATCATCTTTAGGTCCTGACAGGCTCTGTTACTTTCTGCGCACTGTGGTATGGAAAAACCATATGGCGCACGCTTAGGTTGATTTGGAAGCGTCAAAGCTCATATGCCGGGTTCACGGATGTACATTCTCGATTGATGTCCCAATACCCAGAGGTCCCAGAGGTACGTACTCATGCCATCATGAGTTTATTCAAAGGCCTTATGTTTAACCCCGATATTCAAAATTTACTAGACCCACTATGTCATTCTTGGGGTGATATCTGCTGGGATCGGTTTTGCCTCCATTTACGCATGGCCCACACAGACACCAGGCTGTACGTGTAACTCTCTCTTCGAATTGGGGTCAACCAACCGCCGTCCAACATTAAAAAGTAGCTACTAAACATTAAACTAGGGGTCATTCCGGTCACACTTGCGCTTTCATTTCTCCTCCTGATACCTCTTGGCACGATACAGGCAATCTCGTCCTACCAACCAAGTTTGGAGATTTTATTTGAAATTGTAGGCGCCGCCATGTCACCTGGTCGCTTCATCCAATTGATGCTTAATATAAATAACTAACGTGTAATAGGTGGGTGGCTATGTATGCAAAAACAACCCATCAGCGTTCCTCATCTTCCATTTCGTCGGAGTGGCTGTCACCAGTCAAACTTTGTCATTTGCTCAAGACATGAAACTTGGACATTACGTCAAGGTTCCCCCCAGACAAATGTTCATGGCCCAGGTGGTCTCCACAATTCTTTCATGTTTTTTCATTGTTGGCCTTGTTCAATTCCAGCTCAACATTGACGGAATATGCAACCCTCAAGTGCAACTCCGTTGGATTTGTGGTAATGCTTCAACTTCATATTCTTCGGCGATTGTTTGGGGTTTGATTGGGCCGGGTCGACTGTTCACCGTGAGTTTTTCCAAATCCTAGAATCCCTTCCGATACCTCCTGTACTGAGAATATACAACAGCACGTAGACACCATGTTTTGGAAATTAATGTTTGCTCTCATCGCCGGTGCCGTTTGGCCGGTGCCGTGGTTCTTTGCCAAAAATAGGTGGCCTAGAAGCTTCTTTAGGTCGGTCCATCCGATAGTGTTAAGTACGTTTGCGTTATTTCCATCTTCCTAACAAGCTACTCGGGGCTCTTGACTTTGCACCTTGAAATATTTCTGCTAATTCATACAATCAGTGCTGGGTGGAATACTTTGGGCCCCGGTGAACTTCTCTATGCTTTGGCAGGCTTTGCCAGTAGCTTGGATATTTGGCGTCTGGATCAAGAAACGTTGGCCAGATTGGTGGAATAAATATGTCTTTATTCTTGGTTCTTCTTTGACTACCGGAGTCGCTGTGGCTTCTTTGGTACAGTTCTTTGCTATCACATACACAAACGTCACAGTAAGTCTGATCACTCGTATCTGAGGCACTCATTTGTTATTGACAACGTGAAGATTCCATCATGGTGGGGAACGACCCAATATTCCTCTACCTGCGACTTTCGAGACTGTAGATATATGACGGTGCCTGAAGGCGAAACTTTTGGGCCGAAGGAGTGGAAGTGAATGGGTCAAGAATGTTATTTTCGGGCAGTCTCAGGGGAATGCGAGAGGCTAAGCAGTGTTGCCCTTGTATGCGCCAGCCAGGTCCGTGATTGCATAGCATAGACAAACTACTGACATGATGGGCTTGGACTAAAATAACTATTTTCACTTTGCCCCGTGACTTCTCGCATTTTTGGACCGCTTAGAAAACTTGAAACATATTTTAAATTGCACCATGATGCAAATATAAACCCTTTCATACAATTATTCCCTTAGTTGGCTGCGGTCCCGAGCCTTCTTACCAGTGTGCTCAACCTACCCTAGAGCTGACGAGGTTGGAGCCTGACGGCCTGGAGGTGCCACGTTCCACAGTAATGATGCATTCAATCTTAAGAGGCCAATCTAGTTGCAGTAGACCAAGAAAAGCCATTATTACTGCTTCCGACGTAACCGGGACTCGGGCATGATTTGACACATTTGGAGGGGCATGTTTCGTCACGACCCGATTATGACAACTGTACGGTCTTGTTGCTTTAACATGGGTCATACCAATAGCTAGTCGAGCACACACGACAGTTGGCGTTGTGGTTTGTTTATTCGTCAAACTAACCAAGTTATAGGTGCCTCTAACGAGATTTCTAAGTACACATTCTAAAATCTTTGGAGAGAATTATCATCGAATTGAGTGAAGTTCAAATGAACACACTTCTGAACTTGGATCAACTTCAACGAGTGTTGGACTGAGGCCGCGCGAGAGTATCTACCCGTTCATAATCTGGTGATTTGTCAACTTTGGCCCTGTCCGACAGACAATTCCGTTATTCATTTGAACACGGGCCCCAAGGACAGAACATGATAAATCGTTTGTCTCAACAGTGTAGCTTGTTATTGTTTGCAACAGTAGGATGGTTAGAATTACAGCATATTAGAGAATGATGAGAAATTGATGTGAAGTGCTGTCAAATGGTTTGTACAAGGAAAGGGCTTGATGAATCCCTGCCTGAGAGCTTCGAGATTGAAATATTCGTCTTAATTGATATTTGATAGCTGGCTTTCGAAACAAATCCATTTGATGTATCATAGGGAGACGATTGATTACTTATGAAGAATTATTAAGGTTCTACTCATGTAAGGTTTACAGGTGCCCGGAAATCCAAGCATTCAGCATACTGAGTGTGACATATGGCTGATCTCTGGGTGCCATATGCCCTGCATCATCTACCTCCATGTAGCTAAGCAGCGAGTGCCGCTTATGCCAACCCCGAAGCATTTTATTATTTATGCAATTTGGGCCATCGTCTTTACAAGACTCGGTCACAGCCTTAAATTCAGCAGCCCTGAACTGCACTTGACCATCCCATACCAATCCATCAACGAAATACTTCATCCCAGCCGCATTGCACAACCAATCTCTATTGCCTGCAAAGATGAGTACACGAATTCCCTAAATTGTGAATTAGTAAGTCTGCAATTGGAATAAATTTGTTTGATACCTACCTGTTTCAAGACATCAACAAGCCAAGGATACGACGGATATCCTATCTCCCCCTTTGCGGCAAAGTTTGTCTCGACTATCTCACTAGCAGGATGTGGAGTAACTGGATCATCGACTCCCAGTTCCTCTCGAACAGTCGAACTATTCAGCCATCTGGTGATGTTTGTAAGATCATCGATTAATGCACAACCATAAGGATCTGCCGTACAATTCAGTCGTGTGTCGTAAGGGTTAAAAGGTGTATCGTTTATCATTGGCCAACCGTGCTTTTGACAGAAATGATCCGAGATTTTGCAGACTGCGTGATTGTAACCACTTTCTTTGCACGATTCTTCGAGCAGCTCGCACTCTGATGCATGATCAGCAACGTCACTGCACTGAGTCTGGTTTAATAAGCGTGTAGGTCCCATGCAGCCAGTCTCGTAAAGTCCTCTTCTCTGGCTGGCGGAATCCATGAGCCCATTTCCAATCACGATGCCTTTGAGATTTATTGTACTAAGTGCCATGTTGGATACCCCAGCTGCCATCTGATGCAAAGGAGAGCTGCGATGCTTGAGAATCTTGGTTGCAAGGGCAGGAACATAACTTCCGCCATATGATTCGCCAGCGATGTAAAAGTCAAGTGCCTTCCACTCGGGTCTAGCTTGAAACAGGAATTCCAGAAAGTCATAGAGATTTGTCGTGGATTCTTCAAGTGTTGTAACATTGTGATCAGAATATGAATATCCAACATCGACAGGTTGATCAACAAATATCAACGTCGCATTCGTATTCCATGCATATGCATTGTAAACTGTGGACGATTCGCCATCGAATAGGCAGGGGCCGAGCTCCATCAATGCACCAAAGGAAATGCTCGACGCCCCAGGACCTCCTGTGAGCCATAGAATAACAGGGTCCTTTTTTGCATCATTTCTGCTTTCGAATGCCCAATAAAACATGTGGTTGTTGCCTTTTTAAATCAGTCGATACATTCCGAGCTTGCTTAAGTTATGCCTTACCATGGTCAACATACCCAGCTATACCCGACTGGCCTGCACAAATGTCTGGACCAGTTAATTTTGACCGGACCCTGAAGCCATCTCCATTGTAAACATCCCATTTAGAAGCAAAAGTAGTCCTTACCACGAAGCAAAGCATGTATAAAAAAGCAGCTTTGCTTACATGAAGACGCAAGGACGTAAGCATGATTTTCCAGCCGAAAATCAGGTGTGGATCAGGAATCTACGGATTGCTGTGATACAAACCTCAACCCTAATATAGCCTCAGTTGTCTTGCGTCACTGTTCATCCCGCTATTCCTATCATGGCAAACGAGAACGATGCTGATACTCCTTTTTAGGCAATGCCAATACTTCCCAACCCACGCTATTCCTATTAGGGTATGCATAAACAGGACCCATGCTCACTGAGAGCCACGACCATTTCAAATGTCTCTTACTAAAGACAAGACTGCCTACGATGGTAGACTAGCGACAGTTCAGTTATCCAGGCATTGTTGGCATGGGCTTTTTTTCACACTAGGCGGCATTAAAATGAAATTATTTTCCGCTGTTTCGCTTTTCGCCTTCATCATCACAGTGCTGGCCGAATACAAAACCATTACACCGTTTAACGGTCCGAATGCAATTAGAGTAAAGGAGCTAGGCAAAAATGCCTTTTGCCAAGGTGGAGGTACCAGTTATGCAGGATGGGCGGATATTGGGCATCGCCATCTATTCTACTGTATGTTCCTTACGACAAGTAAAATAACAGCCTCGGTACATGCTAATGAAAACCAGTGCTCCAAGTGGCCCGCAACACAAAGCCCGATACTCCTGTCATGCTTTGGCTCACAGGAGGACCTGGTGGTTCTGGATTGGTTGGTGCCTTTGTCGAGAACGGAGACTGCCTTGTGGTATCTCACAACAGTACCATCCGCAATGAAAACTCTTGGACACAGAACTTCCACATCATTTACATCGACCAACCTGTTGGAGTCGGACTAAGTTATACCGACGATCCTCTTGACAATCGTACTTACGCACACGGCACCGAAGATGCGGCTTTGGACATTGTTGTGTTTCTTAGACTTTTCCAATCTGCCTTTCCTCATCTTGCCAAAAATGATTTGCACATTGTTGGTGAGTCATACGGTGGACGATACGTGCCAATTTACGGCCATTTTGTGATTCAATACAACAAACTCGTCCAGGAACAAGACCGCATCCCATTGTCCTCGCTTGTGGCCATCAGTCCATGGATGAACCCTTCAATCCAGGTTACATCGAGTTACGATGCAGCATGCTACACTTACCGCGACTATCCCCCCACGCTCAACGAGTCTACATGCGGCAAAATGGTAGAGGCTTTCCAAACATGCGAATTTATTATGGAAACCTGTGCTAAGACTCAGAATAAATTCGCTTGTGTAAAAGCAGGCGAATTCTGTGAGCCTGCATTTATTGACACTATCAGCAACCAACCCACAAATAAATTGGACAGGCGGATGGAGTGCCATGGGAAATGCTATCCGATGGTATTTAATGTAGAGAAGTACATTAACAGTTTTGAAATTTTCGAGGGCTTGCTTGAGATTACCGAAGCAACGGCAAGTCACAAATCAATGTTTAACTTTGAAGATCAAACTGTTGCTGGTCTATTTCGAGATTCCGGTGATATCTGGATGGATACAACACCTCACATCAAGGCTATTCTTGATTTCTCTGCAGACAATGAGACAAGATTGTCAGGTCACGCCGTGCCGATGATGTTTGCACCTGGTGAAACAGATCTACTGGTACCACCAAAGGGGGTTCTATCGTCACTAGAAGCAGTGAAGTGGAGAGGCTACCCAGTTTTCAAAAGCCTCCCTCTTAGGGACTTACCGATCAAGTCCGCTTCCGGAGGCGTTGGAGGTTACATGAAACAAACAGACGGGTTGTGGTATGTTGAAATTGCAGAAGCTGGACACATGGTGAGAGATTACATTCTAATTTTTGTGGCTACATGCTAATGACTTTCCAGTCTCCTTTAGATCAACCAAAAGTTTGGATTGAACTTTTGGAAGATTGGGTTCAGTATAGTAAGGAGTATCATCATAGATCCTTGAGCTCACACGGGCTATTGATCAATTCTGAACCAGACAGTTTGCAAACTCAACACCGACTACATGAGTTGTAATTGTAATATTTTGGTTTGCTACAACACAAATCAGCCTGTATAGTTGAGACACTAGTCGATGTTTGTGTGACCTGCTTTACGTATTCATTACTGTCAGCCTTCAGTACTCCTAAAAGCAGTGAAGTACGTCTTGCATGTCTTGGACAATGCCTCCTATGTTAACATTCTTCTACGACGGATAGATATTGAATAGAATATAAATACTTGAATAGTCCTTCTGTGATAGTTTATTAAGACTTGAAATTATGTGAAGGCTGAACGATAATAGAACTTCGATCTATCGCATATTGATTGCCAACGAAAGTTTGCAGCCATATATCACACTAATACTTTCCAAGGCAGATTAAATAAGGCAGCTATCGAACACGCTAACCTTTTATTTTGACTACGTCGGTCTTGTAATCGAGTTCATTTTGTGGACGAATGGTGTCATTCAATTCGCCCTTTGATAGGCTAATGAGTATCTTTCGACCTGTCTATTTCCAATATGGAACCGGTGGTAGTCGCAATCTAAAAGATACAAGAAGATGAACTCTCTCTAAAATGAATCCGATTCCCAAGTGAAAGGTTTTCAAAAAAAAAAAAAAAAAAGCTTTTTCAACCCAGATCCTATCCAATATATCGGATGCAAAAACTTAGAGCTTCTCGCCAGGCTGCGCCTCAGGCCCATCTTTCGCATCAACATCATCAAACGGAACCGGTTTATTGAGACGAAACCAGAGCTTCTCCCCCTCACTCCCAAATTGAGGTGCAATAAACCCGTTGATTCTCCAGAGTCTCCGCTCTGTTTCATCGATATGATATTCGTAATCATAGCCTTTGTCTTTGATATGTGGTTTGAGGATTTCTTCCACTTTGGTGGTGCATGCCTTGTACGTTTCATCGGCATCGTCGAAGCGTACGGCAATATGATCGACAAGCAGCCTGATGAAAGGTTTTTCAGGTATTTCCCCCCCAACCCAGGTCGATCCAACTGGTATTTCAATGAATTCGACGACGACATAAAAAGCGGGAAGTCCAACTCCCGTATAGATAGTAGTAATGTCCTTAGATAATGCTTGCTTGGACTTATTGTCCTGGAATGTTCCCGGAGGATGGAAGACGACCCAAAGAGGCATTGTGAAAGGCTGGTGTGTTGTTGTATGAAAGATGTGGTAATAGGAAATTTGCTGGTGCAGTTTAGGTACGAGTGCCGTGAGTTCAACTTAAATAAATTCGTACATATCCAACTACCAGACGGTTGGTGAATTTACAAAGCAACTAATTGTTTTCTTGTCAAGGACATTTACATATTGATTACCCCAACGGAGGGATTATTATTTTTTGTCACCTAATTCGCCGACACTACTCATGTCCATCATTAGAAAGCCACCAATCAAAATGGCCCCACCCAGGACATGGGGGACGGGCAGATTATAATTACCCGTTGGCGTTGTGGGGCAACGGGTACTGATGCGGAACGATTAGCTAACCATGAGCTCACTGGGATGGCATTGCCGAAATCAATGCAGCCGCAAACTCTCACATCCCCGAGATCGCCCACGATCGATGTAAATCTTCGGGAACCGTTGACGTAATGCGCATCCGAATTTCCATATTCCCTGTATCAATTGCTGGATTGACTGGCTTAGAGACTAAATACTAGTGAGGTTAAACCGGACCGACGAGGACAATGAGGCAAGATGAAGAATATCCCTTAAAAGGATGGACCAGCCAGGTCTGCTGGAACAGTTCACATCGTGCATTTTTACATATCCTTGACAATTACGACTACTTTCAAAAACAACGCAATCATGTCTGGTTCCATTGTCTTCATCACCGGTGCCACTGGCTTCATTGGCTCACAGATTACAGCCATCGCTCTACAGGCTGGATACCGAGTCAAGCTCAGCATTCGCCGGGCGGAGCAGGAGGCCACACTGAGAGAAGTCTTTAGTGAATTCAACGATAGGCTGTACTTTTCTATCGTTCCGGATTTTACAGTACCCGACGCATTTGCTCAGGCTGTCCAGGGAGTTGACTATGTGGTTCATGTAGCCTCCCCCATGCTTGGGAAGGGCACAGACTTTCGAAAGGATTACATCGAGCCAGCGGTTCAAGGAACAACTTCCATTCTCGACGCCTCTAATTCTTGTCCATCGGTCAAGAAGGTGCTGGTCATGTCCTCAATCTTGGCCTTACTTCCCCTCGGAGCCCTGTTCCAGAAATCAGAGAAACCAGTTCTCATCAAAGGTATGCATCTTATTCCTCCACCAATAACCGTCTAACTGGGTTTAGAAAACTCTGGAATCAAGTACGAGGTCAACCCTGACATGGATTTTCCAGTACCGGAGCATAGTCACGGCATCAAATATCAAGGTTCCAAAATACTTGCTCATCAAGCCACTCAGGACTGGGTGCAGCAAAATACGCCGGCATTCTCAGTCTTGACATTCCACCCCACATTCGTTGTCGGCCCCAGTCTGCTTCAGAAAACGCCAGATTCCATCGATAGCATCAACAAATTCTTCTTGGACACGGTCAAAACCGGTTCAGTTGTGATTCCACCAGTGTTGGTTGACGTGCGCAATGTCGCAGGTGCATTTGTCAGGGCGCTGGCAGCTCCCGCTCCTTCCGGCCGCGAGTTTATTTTGTCAGGACCGTCTACGGGTTGGAGCAAGATCGCCGATGTTGCGGAATCGCTTTACCCAGGTTTGGTTACGAAGCCGACTGGACCTGAATCAGATGGCTTTTCTGTGGAGACAAAGGGTGCCGAGGAATTGCTGGATGTAAAATGGAAATCACTCGACGAGCTTGTTCGTGGGGTGATTGATCAACAGCTCGGTTTCTTGAACAAGGGGCAACTTTAGGAATAGTGAGACTCTTTTGGATGCGTACGACATTGCCATTCAATCAATAAATTAGAAACTCTTTACAGATATTTCACATGGCACTAGGGCGTAAAATTGGGTACCCATGGGTAGTTTTTTATGTACATAGATGTCACTGGCTACCCATGGGTACCCATAGATGTCACCAGTCATAGGAATTTTAGTGTAAAGTGACATATGTGGGTAGTTAGTGACTTTTCATTGACACCCATGGGTACCCGAAAAAGCAATATTTTACACCCTACATGGCACATCTTGTTTACTAGGCTCGGAATATCTAGATCGGCCTGAGTAATAATAGTGTTTCCGTTCAGGTCCTATTCTTCTCCGGTGGGGTTTCATAAACGTGCGCATGAAGATTGGTGCAAGAGCGGAGTGGATTATAAATCGATCCGATCCATTTCGCCAAAGTGAGGGGTGGCAATGACATAACAAATCCATTTTCCCCACTCTCCAACGTCCTATAAAAATGAGTTTGGAACGCAACAACTTGACTACAATTGATCTCCTCTCGTCATGCAAAAGTCATAAAGGTACCTTCAACATCATAATTTTGGAGCTGAACGCCCCCTGCAATGGACAATCGGGAATTTAGCCAGGTACCCGTTCCACTGGAAATAAAACAACGCGGTAGACCTCGGAAGAGCTTCACAAGCGACCCGAGTCTGAATGTAAGATGGAATTTAGCTCAAACGGCCTCCAGTGCTGTGATAGATTAAGGCATCGTACTAAATTTCTCTAGGCTCGAAGGAAGAAGAATCGAGAGGCACAGCAATCATTTCGACTGCGCCAAGAGACAACCACGCAAAACAAGAAAAAATGCCAGAACTACGAAGACCTTCTTAACAGCATCATTGCTGTATTTTTATCTTTTGTTGATGAATTGATGCAATATGAATCAGTCAAGCATGATCAACACTTGACTAGAAAAGTCCATTCAGCGCTAAAGGAAATGGTTGAGCTGACAACGACCTCGTCCAATCTCGACATTCGCGTGGATGGAGCCCCAAGTTTATCTTTAGACTTCATCAAGAACCAGCAAATCAAATCATTCCACAATACTCCAAACGCAAAGCTAACAATACAGCCATACGGACCCAATTTCCAGCGACAAGATTTGTACAAAGCAAAAGCCCTGAACGATGAATCAAAAGTATTAGCAAAACCCGCTTCTACATCCAACACCGGGTTTTTAGACAATTCCAATCCCACCTCTAAACTGTTGCCAAACGAATTTGGTAATGTGGTGAATAACCCCTGTCAATCAGACTTGTTAGAAAGCCTCGGAACTGAAATAACCGCTGTCAACAACACATTCAGCGTTCAGATCGTGCGGGCTACCATGGAGTCTGCATATCATGTGCTTTTAAATCCCAATGAGTGGACAATGGCGGTGTTTGGGCCATCCTTGTGTCGATTTACCCGCGAACAGATTTTGCAAAACTTTCGCTGGAATCTAGGTCCTGGATCCGAAGGACTAGCCAGATTAGCAACGCAACCAATTGATCAACAATCGCTCGAAGAAGGGTGGCTTTATGATTGGGCACCTCCATACTCTACATTCGATGACAAGATCAAAAGTACAGATTTTTGTAACGCAGATGAAGTGGTCAAATTCATCAGACAGCGGTGTTATGGTAATCTGAACGATGATGAGCTGTGGATAGTCCCTGATACGAATCAACATACAAGGCCAGTCATGTGGAATGCACTAATAACTCCCGCATTTTTGTCAGGTCACGAAATATCACTGGCAAATAACAATAACTGTATAACAGAAGATCAAAACTTTAAGCAGACAAACCTTATGGTTTCAAAGTCGCTCTTTTTATGCAATATTGTTAAAACAGGAATGTGTTTTGGCTTTGGTCCAGGGTTCCGAAGAGACTCTTTAGAACAAGTTTTCCTTGATTCAATAGTACTAGTATAATAGTTTAATTCAGAGTTTAACTGTTAGAGATAAAAGTTCTATTTAGATAGAGGAATAATCTTATTACAAATAGTACCCTAATACTTGGGTATTAGATTAATAGCACTCTTAGTTTGTTCTTTTAAATCGGATTTAAACACCTATAAAGCAGTGTTGGCTATCTCACTGATGCCTCGATAGACCGTTTTCTCTTTTTGTGGTTCTATTCCTCTCATCCAGCACCAAAAGTATGCTGCCTCTACAACTTCATGTCCTCCATCCGGAAGAATCCTCGCATTACCTAGTAAGGTTGTGAGAACCACACACAGCCACATAAAAGGGGCTATTGCTATGAAAGCGAACTTGACGCCTGTCCCTGAATCTATATTTCCGGGCCCAGATTTGTTATTAAAGACGGTTGACATTATTGTGAGCGAAATCGTTCCCCCAAGCGGTACAGCCAGGCTGACAAGACATGTAATTTGAGCGGTCATTTTGGGAAAGTACGCGAGTGCATGCACAGCTGATGGGTTGATTCTCATACCCACACCATGACCTGTCAACGCCATCATACCAAAGACTAGGCTGGTGTTTTGATCGTGAATCGCTGAGGCGAGGACTGTGATACCGATAGCCGAAGTGATGGATCCAAACATAAGCGGTGGAAGAGTTTGCTGAGGCCAAGTGCTGGACGAATACTGGGCCATGTATGCCTCAACTAAAGATACTATGTGAGGACAGGGATTGCTCGAGGGGATGGTGAGAATTAAGATGGAAGCATACCTGCTAAGCCTGGTAAATAATATAGGAGAAGTTGGCCAGCTTTTTTGGAATCGTAGCCAAGGACAATGGTGAAATAAATGTTTAAAAAGTACATGACGGCAAACATGGCCATGCCAGAGGCAAAATTGGTAAAGAAAACGATGGCGATATCCTTATGCGACAAAAGCTTCCATGGTATCATTGCCCTTTGAGTAGGGAAAATCCGGGATACAAGTTGGGGGGGAGACATCGAGTACTCATAAATGGCCCACGAAGGTAACAGTACAGCACCCATGATCAACGGTACGAGAACATGGGCAGAAACCCATGGGTAAGAGCTTCCTGCCCAGGTGAAAGCCAATATCAGTAAGGATAGGCTACACAGAAATAGGAATTGACCAACATGGTCGATAGTTGACATTCGTAGCAAAAAACGCGCAAGGCGTATATGGGGAATGACGTGGTTCTCAATTTCGGCCAAGGGTTGAGGGCCAACCAACTCTTTGCGCAGTAGGGCAAGGACCAGCAGGATAGCCATGGCACCGATAGGGAGATTAATAGCAAAGCACCATCGCCAACTTGCCTTTGTCAAATAACCACCTACAACGGGTCCGACGCTGAATGCGACGGCTGAAATGAGAGCTGAAAGTGTCCAGTTCCAGGCGTAATCCTCTAGTGAGACACGGTCGGCCATGATTGTATGACCAGTAATGTTTATCCCGGCCACCCCAAGTCCCTGGAGCGCACGTCCAAGCAGTAAGATCCCAAATGCTGTCGTAGGAGACCCTGTACAAACAGCACTACCGATGGTTGTGATAACGATTGTGGTTTGTATCGTAACATGACGGCCGAATATGTCGGCAATTTGAGCCCAGAACGGGAGAAAGGCAGCCGAAGTTAGATTGAAGATGGAAATAATCCAATTGAGCTGGTTAATTTGCTCTGAGACCAATCAGCCGACTTACATTCAGTTACTTAGAATAGAGATTGCCTAAAAATGTAAATTTACTTACCAAAGTCCTTTGCAATAAATGGGAGTGCTGAGGCAATGATTGTTGTGTCCAAGGACTGCAGCGCAAAGGGTAAAGCTAAGCCAAAAAGTACTTTGTATCGAAGGTTCCGCCGTCTCTCTAGGTCGATTGAGGGTGCGTTATGTTCTCGAGGATGACTCCCTGACCTTCTTGGCCCTTGAGACTGTTCTGTAGATCGACCTTGGGCATCAGTTGGCGGACGGCTCTGGAGATGTGCTGAATCCCGCCCTGATTCCATCAACTCATAAGTTGCGGCTGGCTTGGGTACGCTTGCAGCCATTGTCTCCCCGAACAGTATCTTGACGTATTTCCACACCAGGTACAACATGCTAGTTGTACCATCGACGGATTATCGCGAGAGTGATCCGGATTCTATCGATGGAATGGCATGAACAACCCTGAAATTATGGAAATATTTGAACCAATATTTATCATGACACAGCTAGCACAGTTTTTTTTCTTTTTTGCACGTATACGAGCCAACTTCAAGTCATCGTTGCTCAATCTCCCCATGCTCTGTCAGCCGATCCATACTCACCAGACGATCCACTAAGATGTGGGGTGAGGTTGGGGCTGACTATGGTGGCACATTACCGCTACTTCCTAGGAAGTGTAAAAACGCAATTGTAAATTGTATAGCTAATAGTATACCCCAGTTAAATTATTTAAATTATTTAAATATATATTTTTTATGTTCTTATAAATATAGTAAGATAAAGTTTATTTATAATAGAAAAACTATTAGTTTAGTAATTTATATAATAATTTTAATTTTATATATATAGTTTTATTTAGTTATAATTATTTACTATAAAATCTTCTTATATTTTACTATTAAATAATAATTTATTAACTTATTAAAATATTATAATAAAAGATTAATTTAGAGTTTTATTATAAAAAGATATTTATTTTCTTCTATAATAGAGATAATTATAATTAAATTCTATATTTTCTTAATACTTTATATATAACTTAAAAAAAAGTAAATATTAGTATAAAGATATTAAAAACCTAGTTCTTTAATTAGTAACTTTCTTATAATAATATTATATAAGATCTTAATTATTTTTATAAGATTATTTTATATAATTTCTATAATAGTATAATATCTAAAGATATATTAATTAGTATTAATAAGATTTTAATCTCTTAAAGTAAATTATTAATTAATCTTTAGATATTTAAGTAATAATTTTCTTATTAGGACTTTATAAAATATATAATTACTTTTATTAAGTTTATTATTTATATTAAATTCTATTTTTATTAGTATAGATATAATAATATATTTATTATATATAACTTATAGTAATATTATAGTATTATAATATTTACTTAGATTATTTAAAGAATTTATCTTATAAATAGAATTAAATAATAGTTTTATATAACTAAAGAAAGATATACTATACTTAAATAAGTAATTAATTTTATTTATTATAATATATAATAATTATTTATTATTTAAAGATTTAAGAGAGGTTATCTTTATATATATATATAGTAAAAAACTAGTATTTTAGTATTATAAAATTATTTCTATAACTTTTATCAAGAAATCTTCTTAGAAGAAGTCTAGAAGTAATAAAAAAGAAACTTTAAATATTATATAGACTTTAAAGTACTTAAATTTAACTTTCTTTAGTATTTAAATAAATATAAGAAGTTTAAGTAATATAATTTTTAGGTTTATACTTATATTAATATATATTTATAATGTATTATTTGGTTCTTTATTAGTTATTTAGTAATTATAGTAATTAGTATATTAAAGTAATTTTTTTATATAATTTAATATCTTTAGATATAACCTTTTTTTATAAAGTCTAATTATAAGGTTAAAATACCTCTTTAGGTAATAGTATAAGTAATACTTATATAAGCTAAGCTAGTAGAAATTATCTATAAAGATAAGTAAAAAGTTAAATATTATTATTATTAAACTAATTATATTTAATTATATTATCTATATAGACTAAGTATATAAAATATATAGATTAAATATTAGTAAGATAGTTTTTATATAAGAGCTATAGATTATTAGATTTTATATTTCTAAGAGTTTATAAATAGTGCTCTCTTTATTAAAGAAAAAGTTATTAATTAAATTATACTTTATATAATTTATATATTTCTTATCTAAGACAAATTTACTAACTTTATATAACTTTAGAATAGTTATAAGATCTATACTTAAAAGAACTATAAGTATATTATCTTAAGTTAACTAATAAAACTATATAATACTAACTTAGTCTATAACTAAAAAGTTCTATTTAATAGTAAAGAAATTAGATTAAATAATAATACCTTTTATATAATACTTAAGTTACTTAATAGTTTTAATATTAATTTATTTCTTTTAATAGAAATAAAAATTTAATATAATATATAATTAATAGAATTAGAATTTAATTACCTCTTAGAGCTTAGTAATAATACTAAATAGCTATTTTTATAGTATATATAATACTATATAAATAGATCTAAGAGTATATACTAAATTAATCTAACTTAAAGCTTATAATATTATCTAATCTTACTAGTAAGACTGAATATTATATAAAAAAAAGAGTAAATTATATAATCTAAACTAATTACTATAGTATAAACTACTTCAATAGAATTATAAGTTATTAGAGTTATATTCTATACCTTAGGGTAACTTTATATTAATAAACCTATATTAATACTTTAAAATATTTAATAAGGAAATTATTTTAAATATAAATAAATAATTAGTTTTATCTTTATTATATTCTATATATATTAAAAGTAGGTTTACCTCTTAAACTACTAATAATACTTTCTTTATCTTTTACTAATATGTATTTTTATTGCTTTTTTAGTACTTACTTAATTATCTAATAACTTCTTTTTAGTATACTCTTAATAAGTATTTATAGTAATTTTTCTATAGTAAGTAAAAGTAATACTATATTATTAACCTTAATATTATTCTTATTATTAAGCTCTTATAATATAGAATCTTTAAATAGAGTTAATAAATAAGAAATATTTAAAGATAGATTTATATTTATTAGAGAATTAAATTATAATAAGTTAATAAAAAGTAAAATTATTTCCTTTTTAAGTAGAATTAACTTAGTTCTTTTCTTTTTCTTTATTCTATCTTTTAGTATTAAGAAATCTTTATATTTCTAAAAGTTAAGAAAGATAATAATATTATTATCTTTAACTTCCTATTTAATATCTAAGCTAAATAAGTAAAAGAGATTATATATAATATATTTATTATTATTTATAAATTATAATAAAGATTTAATTCTAATTTTCTTTATCTATACTCTTTTAATTTACTAAAATAAATTATCTTTAAATAGATTTTT
>KV875262.1:548590-561591 GCA_001879505.1 Calonectria pseudoreteaudii | reverse complement strand
AAAAAGAATAGTAATAATAGAAATAGTATAGTTATAAGATATTCTAATAATCTTAATAATTAAGTTAAGTATTATAATTATTACTTAATACCCTAATACTTTCTAATTAGTATTTATAAATTATTATATCTTTTACTTAAAGTATAATAATCTTTATTCTATAAAGAATATTAATCTTTACTTTTAGCTATTATCAGTAGATTAATTCATAAACAAATAAAAGAAGATCTTCTATTTTAACTATCTTCTTTAGAAGAGCTAATCTAGCTCAAATATACCTCTCCTTATCATATTCTAACAATCTTCATTTCTCCCTACTAAAAGGTTCTCTAGTACTACTATAAGAATAAGAACAGATAATAATAGTAAAGATTCTTCTTTCTATAGCTTTTTTTGTTCCTTCTAACATAAAAGCCTAAATAACAATCTTCTTACTAAATATAAGAGACCCCTTACTGTCAATAGACAAACTATCTAATAGTAGGGTATTCTATAGTTCTTGTACTTAAGTAGTATTTAATTACTTTCTACTATAGAATACAAACTTAAACTTCTAGTTAGAGTCTAACTTAGAATACTTATAGAAAATATACTTTAACTCACTATAGTTCTAATAAATTATCTTAGAGAAATCTTTTTTCTATATATCTCCTAATTTTATAGAGCTTAAATCAATCTTATAAGAAATAGATATAGATTATCTCTATCCTAAACTAATATTAAAATAACTATATTTATTCTCATTATTAACATTAAAATTTAATTTCTTATACTATAAGAATTATCTATTATTAATCTTAATAGCTATACCAATATAATCAATAAGAGTAACTAGTTAAGTCTTTTTATAGAGTTCTTCTTAAACTATCTTCTTTAGCTTATCAAAGAAGAATAATATAAAAATATCTTATCTCTATAATAATTTAATAATATATTAACTAAAGAGAGTACTATAATTAGATATAAAACCTATTTACTTCAAAGTTTTAATTTACTATTTAGCCTTAGATTTCTTATTAATAATACTAAAAGCTTTTCTTAACTCTTTTTTTAAATATATATAATTAATATAGAGTTCCACAATATAAAGGTTATAATCAGACTTAGACTTATTATTCTAATCATTTATTACTAGTTAGAACTAAGTTTTAATATTTCTAGAGAGTCTTCTTATTATATACTTAACTTTTACTTCTTTAGAGTAAAATAAAATCAGGAAGTTAAGAAAATAATCTTTTATTTTAGTAAGAAAGATAAAAAGTTTATAGGAATCTCTACTAAATTTATTAGGGGGCATAGGTTTTAAGATTTCTCTTAAGTCCTTAGCACAAAGAATAAAAGTACTAAAATCTTATTAATACTAAAAAAGAGCCTGATTCTGTGTAAGCTGTTTATCCCTTAGCTAATCACATTCTAACAATATTAGCTCTACCTAGCTAGTAAGTTATAGATTAGCTAGTAGAACAATTAGTATATTAAAGAGTCATTAAAATATCTCCTCTATATCCACAAGATATTAATTACTTATATCAACATAGTATTAGTTTTCTTCTATATAGTATTAAGATTCAATAGTAAGCTAGTATATAATAACTTAGAGACATCTATTCTCCTGTTATAGTACCTTAAGTTACTCATTATCCCCTTTATCAGAGGATTTAACCTCTCTTATACTCTTATCATCTGTAAAAACTCTAAAAGTAAAAGTCTCTTTACCCTTGGGCTAAGAAAATCCTAATATAATAAATTAAGATACTATTACAGTAATATTACTTAGGGTTAACACAGGTAATTCTCTGAATAAGAGCTTTTAATATATAATAGTCTAATCCTAAGCCCTACTATCAAAAACAAAAGTAAAACTCAGAGAAGTTTATAGCTTAAAGTAAATAATAAGATCTTATAACTTAGGCAATAGAAGCTATAAGGGGCTACTTTTATAAACTAAGCAATAAAATTATATTATTCTAACTATTAGGTAGATATTATAGGTTAGACTAAATATATTAGGTTTAAATAATATAAGAGATAATAAATAGAGAATATTATATCTAGTAATAAATCAATTAATCAAATAAACAATTAAAAGTAACTAAATTATATTAAAAACTAAGTTATACTCCTAGTGATTATAACTCCTAAAGGGTTTAAATATACAGATTCTATTAAAATAATACTAAGGGTAAAAGTAAGGGCTTTTTAGACCTAGTAATCACAGTAATCACAGTAATCACTTTAGTATTAAACAGTAATCACAATCATAGCTACTTTAGTCAGTAGGTCATATGATATAGATATCTATAACTAACCCTATACCGGTACTAGCAGGCTGGCTTCCGGGTAGGTTAGCCTTGGACCGGATCATAACATTAAAATATAAAGATAGGATATTTTTATATTTTTTAAATTTCCTTAGTCTTAGTCTAGGGTAATACTATAAATCTCTTTATTATAAATATAATACTAATATGTTTTAATACTATATTTTGATTTAATATAGTTAAAGACTTTGCTATATATAGCTTAGTATACTTCAGTAGATTCAGAATTAACAATAAGCTATACAAGTGGAATACCTATAATATATTAGTAATATATCTATAATCTATTAAAATTTAACTTACTAATTTTAGTAGTTTAGCTATATATAGTCCAAATAATTTCGTTTTTAGATAAGCTATGAATATATTTGAAATTTATATTAACTTGGAAAGATTTGATATTCTTATTATCAAATAATTGAACTTACTTATGATAAAATATAGTAATAAGTAAATTTGTACTATTATCTTTAAAGATTTGGATATACTATAATAAATTAGTAATATATTAATAATATATTAAAATAAAATATCTCTTTACTTTTTAATAATTTCCTTTATAGTGTAATAGATATTTATAATAAATACTAAGTCTAGAAACTCCAAATAGATAGTGAATAGCTTAGTGTTTATTAAAGAGAAATTGAAGCTAACTTTGATTTAAAAGACTTAGGTGAATTTGACTAAGAGAATTTATATTATACTCTGAATATAAGGCTCGAATATCAAGAGAATTTAACTAAAAATCTTAAATGTATTAGTAATGTATTAGAAATAGATTGGAAATAGATTAGATATTTTTATTTAAAGTATTTGGAACTCTAGTAGGTTTCTTAAGTAATTATTGTAATTATAAGAGAAGGTTTCCTAGAATATTTGTAGGTAAAAGTGTAACAGTCTATTCCCAAGCCCTGCTGTTAAAGATAAAGGTGGGGCTCAGGGAAGTCTGTAGCTTAAGGTAAATAATAGAGTCTTATAGTTTAGGTAATAGAAGCTATAAAAAGCTGCTTTTATAAGCTAGGTAATAAGATTATATTATTTTAACTGTTGGGTTTATATTGTAAAATAGATTAGGTATATTAAGTTTAAATAATATAAAAGGTAATAGATAAGAGAATATTATATTTAGTAATAGGTTAATTAATTAAATAAATAATTAAAGGTAACTAAGTTATATTGAAAGTTAAGTTATACTCCTAGTAATTGTAACTCTTAAAAGGTTTAAATATATAGATTTTATTAAGGTAATATTAAGAGTAAAAGTAAGGGTTTTTAGACCTAGTGATTATAGTGATTACAGTAATCATTTTAGTATTAAGTAAGGATTATAATTATAGCTACTTTAGTTAGTAAGTTATATGATATCGATATCTATAGCTAACCTTATACTAATACTAGTAGCTTAGTTTCTGGGTAGGTTAGCTTTAGACCGGATTATAATATAATACTCTCTTTCTAAAGGACTTATTCTTAAGGCTAGTGTTCCTTTATATAGGTTAGTTTGTGTAATGGTCTGGTCCTAAGCCTTACTGTTAAAGATAAAGGTGGGGCTCAGGGAAGTCTGTAGCTCGAGGTAAATAATAGGGTCTTATGATCTAGGTAATGGAAGTTGTGAGGGGCTGCTTTTATAAGCTAGGTGATAAGATTGTGTTATTCTAATTGTTAGGTAGATATTATAGGTTAGACTAGGTATATTAGGTTTGAGTAATATAAGAGATAATAAATAGAGAATATTATATTTGGTAATAGGTTAATTAGTTAAGTAAATAATTGAAAGTAATTAAGTTATATTAAAAGTTAAGTTATATTCTTAGTAATTGTAACTTTTAAAGGGTTTAAATATATAGATTTTGTTAAGGTAATATTAAGAGTAAAAGTGAGGGTTTTTTAGATTTAGTGATTATAGTAATTATAGTAATTATTTTAGTATTAAGTAGTGATTATGATTATAGTTGTTTTAGTTAGTAGGTTATATGATATAGATGTCTGTAGTTAACTCTGTGTTAGTGCTAGTAGGCTGGTTTCTAAGTAGGTTAGTTTTAGACTAGATTGTAATATAATATTCTTTTCTCGAAGGACTTGTCTTTAAAGCTAGTGTTCCTCTATATAGGTTAGTGTATTTTATTTTTTCTCTTTTTTTCTTTATACTAATATTATATTTAGTAAATCTATTTTTTATTATAAGAAGCTTGTAATTATAGTTATTAAGGAGGGCTATCTTAGTATATTATATACTAGGTATTTTACTAAGGGTTTAATATATATTATTTAGTTAAGTTATTTTACTAAGTATAGTAAGTATATTTCTTTTAGATATAATTATAATAGAGCTTATATCTCTGATATTATTTATATATAAAAAATTCTTTTTTTAGGTAATAGGTTATTTTAGGTATTAATATTTTTTATAATAAACTAAGATATTAAAGTTTAGGATAAGTTAGAATAAGTAGAGTAGGAGGCTAAGGAAGTTATATTAGAAGTATAAGCTAAGTTAAATGAGGTAATTACTTACTTGACTCGGTTATAGAAGTAGAAGTAATTATTGAAGGAAAAGGGGTTAATTCTCTTTAGTTATACTTTAGTTGAATTAGAAGAAATAGAATAGGAAGAAGTTATAGTTGCTATTAATAGTGAGTTTTCTTCTTTTTATAAAGGAAGTCTTTTAGTTTCTTTAAGTAATATATAAGATTCTTTAGTAGTTTTTATATTTCTTTGTTATATCTTACTTATTTAATATAGTAGTAGATTTTTCTGTTTATTAGATTTTTTTTTAAGATTTTCTCTATAGTGTATTTTTTTTGTGGTTTAATTATTGGCTTAATATAAGAGCTAGTATTGACTGAAATTATATTTGTTATTGGTTTAAGAAAGGAAATATGAAAGATTAGATAAATCTTAATATTTGTTAGGAGGTTAAGTTTATAGTTATTTGTTGAGATTTTCTTTTTAATAGGGTAAGAGTTAAGATACTTAAGGTTAAGTTTTTTGTTTTATTGTTTTGTGGTAATGTTTTTAGTGGTTAAGAGGACTATATCTCTCTTCTTAAAAGATAGTCTTTTTATTTGTTTAGGGTTATAGTATTTTTTTATTTATATATAAATAAATTTAAGTTTTATCTTTATTTCGGTATATAGTTATTTTATTTAATTAGATTATAGTATTGCTTTGATATTAAGTAGTCTATTCTTCTTAGTATAGAATGTGTTAGGAATAAAGTTAAAGTTAGTAAATGTAGGGGTGGTTTTGATGTTTGTTTGGTATAATATGTTGAGGGTTAACTAAGTAATAGGAAGCTTTTTAACTTAGTCAGTTTACTTATAATTGATATAATACTGTAAATAGTATTTAATCTTCTGGTTTTATCTTTCTATTTGTCTATTGACCTAAGGTTGGAAGGTAATAGTTAATTTATGATATAGCTCTATTAAAGCTATTAATCTTTGCTAGAATTTAGATATAAATAATTGTCTATAGTTAGAGATAATCTCTTCTAGAAGCTTATAAGTTATAATAATATATCTAAAGAAAAAGTATATAAATTATTCTTTGTTTGTTGTTTTTTTTATAAGGGATATAGTAAGTGAATTTAGTGAAATAGTTAATAATAATGAAAATAGTGTTGTAGTATTTACTTATAGTAGGATTTATAGATAATGGTAAATTAGTAATAAAATTTATAGTAATTGATTCCTAGGGTCTTGAAGTGACTGGAATGGGTTGTAGTTTATTATATAGTTTGTGTTATAGTGATTTTATTTGTTAATAGAGTAAATATTGTTTAATAATTATTTCTATCTTTTTCTTTATATAATTAAAAGAAAATGTCTATTTAATTTATTTAAAGGTTTTATTAACTCTTTTATATTTGTTTAGAAAGTATTTATAGATCTTTTTAATTAGATTATCTTATAGTTTATCTAGAATCTGTAATTATAATATCTATTTATCTTCAGAGAGTAACTTATTGTATTCTTTAATTTACTAGAGTAATAGATTTCTTTGTTTTACTGAATATATATTTCTGAAAGTATTATTTTTTTCTTGGGAGGATAAGGTATTAGAGAGTGGGCTTTGAAAGGTGGCTTTAAGGGATTGTAATTGTTTAAGCTCTTGTTGTTGTGAGTTATAATTTCTTAAGGTTATTTTAGCTCTTTTCTTTTGCTGAAAGTTATATCTAAGGGTAGTATAATTTGCTATTTTTTGTTCTTTTTGGATAGTAGTAATGATTTTCTTAGTCTTAATTATTATTCTATTAATAGGTATTTGTTCTAGGTGATTTTCAGAGGTAAATTATAGTAGTTTTTCTGTAGTAATTATTTTGTTATTTTGGTAGTTAGTGTGTTAATTGATAATATTAATTTGAGTGTTCTTGGTTTTTTTGATATATATAATGTAATAGTTAAACTTAGATAGGTATTTAGTGTATTGTAATTATTGTTTACTTAACTTTTAGGTAGTAGTAAAGTAAGTAATATTCTTATGATTAGTGAATATTATGATTTTATAGTAGCTTTTAAAGAGATATTATTGAAATTCTTTAAAAGTATTAATAATAGTTAGGAATTTTTTATTATAAATAAAATAGTTGAGTTTAGTACTATATAGTTTATATAAGTAGAATATGATAAGATATAGTTTCCTGTTATTATCTCTTTGTTTGATCTAGGCTTTAGAGTAAAGTCTAAAGAGTTTATTTCTAATTTGATAAGCTAGTCTAGGTTGAATATTATAAGTATAGGCTTAGTAATGATTATATTCTTTAATTAATTAAAGGCTTTTTGTGTTTTTGATTTTTAAATAAATAGTGTTTTTTTCTTTGTAAAGGTAGTAAGGGGTATAGTTATTTGTTTAAAGTTCTTAATAAACTTATAGTAATAATTAGTAAATCTGAGGAAGGATTGTACTTTCTTAAGATTAGTAAGCGGTTTCTAGTCTTTGACTATAGTAATTTTCTTTGGGTCTATTTGGATCTTATTATATAAGATAATATATCCTAGAAATTCTACTTTAGTAGTATAGAAAATACTCTTTTCTGGTTTAACTAGTAGATTAGTATTTTAAAGTGTTTTTAAAACCTGATAGATATATTATTTGTATTTTTCTTTGTTTTTAGAGAAGATAAGTATATTGTTTAGGTAGTAAATAATAGAAATATCTAAGTATTTATATAATATATTATTGATTATTTACTAGAATGATATAGGTATATTAGTAAGTCTAAAAAGTATTACTAAATACTTAAATAGTTCGAATTTTATTCTGAAAGTAATTTTCTATTTATCTCTCTTTTTGATTTATATTAAGTTATAAGCTCTTTTTAGATTAAGTATAGTAAATACTTTTATTTTATATAGTTTGTCTTTTATCTTGTTTATGAGAGGTAAGGGTATATAGTTTTTGATAGTGATATTATTGAGTTATTAGTAGTTTATATAGAAGTGAAGTTTTCTGTTCTTTTTTAGAATAAATATTATTAGGTATTTAGCTTTAGAGTTAGAGATTTATATATATCTTTTTTATAGTATATCTTTAATATACTTTTTTAGTATATTAAGTTTTATTTAGTTGAGATTATAAATCGGGAAGAAGTGGGTACTTACTTTATCTTTTAGTATGATTTTATGGTTTTAATAACTAGGTTTAGAGAGTTCTATTATAAGCTCTTTAGTGAATAATTATTTGTAAATATAATATTGTTTAGGTATACTCTCTAAATGATTGTTAGTAAGATCTTTTTTTATTTTCTTAAGGTCTTGATTGAGTTATTAGAACTATATATAGAGATAGGTAATTATTTTTTATTGTTATCTCTTTTGATTAGTTTTATACTTATACTATGTTCTTTTAGGTAGTGAAGTATTTATTGTGTTATTGTATGAACTCTTTGTATGGTCAGTATTAGAGGTATAAGATCTTAAATTATTATTTATATTATTAGTTATATTATACTCAGAGAATACTTATACCTAGCTAGTATATTAGTTAATATATAGGTTATAATAGTATAATTATAGGTACTTTAGGACTAGGTTATATGTCTCTATATTAATGATATTAAAAAGAATATCTTAATTCTTTCTGTTAATAAAGACTTTGAGGTGATTAATTTTGTGGCTAATAACTTTACTATTGTAGTTAAATGTAGTATTTTCTAGATTAGAGATAGTATAGGGATCTGTCTTATCTTTCTATGAGATCTTAAGTAAGTTTATAAGCTTTAGATATATATAGTTTATTTTTACTTTAGAATTGATTAAGGTAATATACTATATTTTATTGATATATACTTTAATTGTAAGCTGTTGTGGTTTTTTATTATCGGTAGTATATAGAGATTTAGTAGGGAGTTCTTTTGGTAATTTTAGTACTTAATAGTTTTAAATATAAGTTAATATTAGAGAGTTATAATTCTTTAAAGTTACTTTAGGTACTATTCTTTCTAGGTAATACCTCTCTTATTACTTTAATATAGGAGGTAAAGCTTGTTTTTTTAGTTGTTCTTAGTAGCTTTATATTATACTTTTATCTTAACTTAAAAGTGGACTTAGTAGTCCTTTATATTATATAAGTATAAGTCTTTAGGATAATAGTAATAGTACTTAGGTAACTATCTTAGTTAATATTTAATAATAGTAATAGTTTAGTCTTTTTATCTTATTATTTGATATTATTTATAAGTATTATAGTATAAGATATTATAAATAAGGTTATTATCTTATAATAGGAAATAATTGTTAATAACTTTTTTTAGTTTATAAAAAGAATAGTAATAGTAAAAATAGTATAGTTATAAGATATTTTAATAATCTCGGTGATTGGGTTAGGTATTATAATTATTACCTGATATTTTAATATTTTTTAATTAGTATTTGTAAGTTATTATATCTTTTACTTAAAGTATAATGATTTTTATTTTATAAGGAATATTAGTTTTTGTTTTTAGCTATTATTAGTAGATTAGTTTATAAGTAAATAAGGGAAAGTTTTTTATTTTAATTGTTTTCTTTAGAGAAGTTAATCTAGCTTAAATGTGTTTCTTTTTATTATATTCTAATAGTCTTTATTTCTCTCTGCTGAAGGGTTCTCTAGTATTATTATAAGAGTAGGAATAAGTAATAATAGTAAGGACTCTTTCTTTTATAACTCTTTTTGTTTCTTTTGGTATAGGGGCCTAAGTGATAGTCTTCTTACTGGATATAGGAGACTTTTTACTATTAATAGATAAACTATCTAATAGTAGGGTATTCTATGGTTCTTGTATTTGAGTGGAGTTTAATTGTTTCTTACTGTAGGGTATAAGTTTAAACTTCTGGTTAGAGTTTGGTTTAGAGTACTTATAGAAGGTATGTTTTAGCTTATTATAGTTTTAGTAAATTATCTTAGAAAAATCTTTTCTCTATATATCTTTTAATTTTATAAAATTTAAATTAGTTTTATAAAAAATAGGTATAGATTATCTTTATTTTAAACTAGTATTAGAATAACTATATTTATTTTTATTATTAATATTAGGGTTTGATTTCTTATATTATAAGAATTATTTGTTATTAATCTTAATAGTTATACTAATATAATTAATAAGAGTAGTTGGTTAAGTCTTTTTGTAGAGTTCTTTTTAGACTATCTTTTTTAGTTTATTAAAGAAAAGTGATATAAAGGTATTTTGTTTCTATGATAGTTTAATAATATATTAGGTAAAGAGAGTATTATAATTAAATATAAAACTTGTTTACTTTAAAGTCTTAATTTACTATTTAGTTTTAGATTTCTTATTAATAATATTAAAAACTTTTTTTAGCTCTTTTTCTAAGTATATATAATTAATATAGATTTCTATAATATAAGGATTATAATTAGGCTTAGACTTATTATTTTAATTATCTATTATTAGTCAGAACTAAGTTTTAGTATTTCTAGAGAGTCTTTTTACTATATATTTAACTTTTATTTCTTTAGAGTGAAATAAGGTCGGGAAGTTAAAGAAGTAGTCTCTTATTTTAGTAAGGAAGATAGGGAGTTTGTAAAAATTTCTATTAAATTTATTAGGGGGTATAGGTTTTAAGATTTCTCTTGGGTCCTTAGTATAAAGAATAAAGGTACTAGAGTCTTATTGGTACTAGAGGGGGGCTTGATTCTGTATAGGCTGTTTATCTTTTAGTTAGTTATGTTCTAGTAGTGTCAGCTTTGCTTAGCTAGTGGGTTATAGGTTGGCTGGTAGAATAATTGGTATATTAAGGAGTTATTGAAATATCTCTTTTATATTTATAAGGTATTAGTTACTTATATTAATATAGTATTAGTTTTCTTCTATATAGTATTAAGATTTAATAGTAAGTTAGTATATAGTAATTTAGAGATGTCTGTTCTTCTGTTATAGTATTTTAAGTTACTTATTATTTCTTTTATCAGAGGATTTAATCTTTCTTATATTCTTATTGTCTATAAAGACTCTGAAAGTAAAAGTCTTTTTACTCTTAAGTTAGGAAGGTCTTAATATAGTAAATTAGGATATTATTATAATGATATTATTTAGGGTTAATATAGATAATCTTCTAAATAAGAGTTTTTAATATATAATAATTTAGTCCTAAGTTTTGTTATTAAAGATAAAGGTAGGGCTTAGGGAAGTTTATAGCTTGAGGTAAATAATAAGATCTTATAATTTAAGTAATAGAAGTTATAAGGGGCTGCTTTTATAAGTTAGGTAATAAGATTATATTATTTTAATTATTAGGTAGATATTGTAGGTCAGACTAAGTATATTAGGTTTAAGTAATATAAGAGATAATAAATAGAGAATATTATATTTAGTAATAGGTTAATTAATTAAATAAATAATTAAAGGTAATTAAGTTATATTAAAAGTTAAGTTATACTCTTAGTGATTATAATTCCTAAAGGGTTTAAATATACAGATTCTATTAGAGTAATACTAAAAGTAAAAGTAAGGGTTTTTTAGACCTAGTGATTATAGTGATTATAGTGATTACTTTAGTGTTGAGTAGTGATTATGATTATAACTATTTTAGTCAGTAGGTTATATAATATAGATGTCTATAGCTAACTCTGTGCTAGTGCTAGCAGGCTGGCTTCCGGGTAGGTTAGCTTTAGACTGGATCGTAACAGTTTGTCCTACTTTTTTTCCTTTTTCTTTTATTCTTTTTTCCTTTATATTAATATTATACTTAGTAAATTTACTTTTCATTATAAGAAGTTTATAACTATAGTTACTGAGGAGAGCTATCTTAGTATATCTTATACTTAGTACTTTACTAAGAGCTTGATATATATTATCTAGCTAAGCTATTCTACTAAGTATAGTAAGTATATTTCTTTTAGATATAATTATAATAGGACTTATATCTCTAATACTATTTATATATAATAATTTTCTTCTCTTAAGTTATGAGCTATTTTAGATACTAATACTTTTTATAGTAGACTAAGATATTAAAACTTGGGATAAGTTAGAATAAGTAGAGTAAGAGGCTAAGGAAGCTATGTTAAAAGTGTAGGCTAAGCTAAACAAGGTAATTACTTACTTAACTCAGTTGTAGAAATAGAAGTAGTTATTAAAAGAAAAGGGCTTAACTCTCTTTAGTTATATTTTAGTTAAATTAGAGGAGATAGAATAGAAAGAAGCTATAACTATTACTAATAGTAAGTTTTCTTCTCTTTATGAAAAAAGTCTTTTAGTTTCTTTGAGTAATATATAAGATTCTTTAGTAGTTCCTATATTTCTTTATTATAATTTATCTATTTAATATAATAGTAGATTTTCCTATTTATTAGATCTTTTTCTAAGATCTTCTCTATAGTATACTCCTCCTATAGTTTAACTACTAGTTTAATATAAGAGCTAGTATTAACTGAAATTATATTTGTTAGTAGTTTAAAAAAGGAAATATAAAAGATTAGATAAATCTTAATATCTATTAAGAGGTTAAGTTTATAGTTATTTGTTAAGATTTTCTTTTTAATAGAGTAAGGTCTAAGATACTTAAGGTTAAGTTTTTTATTTTATTATTTTATAGTAATATTTTTAGTAGCTAAGAAGACTATATCCCTTTCTTTAAAAGATGGTTCTTCTATCTATTTAGGATTATAGTATTTTTTTATTTATATATAAATAAACTTAAGTTCTGTTTTTATTTTAGTATATAATTACTTTATCTGATTAGATTATAATATTATTTTAATATTAAGTAATCTATCTCTCTTAGTACAGAATATATCAAGAGTAAAACTAAAGTTAGTAAATATAAAAGTAGTTTTAATATTTACTTAGTATAATATATTGAGAGTTAGCTAAGTAATAAGAAGCTTCTTAACTTAGTCAGTTTATTTATAATTAATATAATACTGTAAATAGTATTTAATCTCTTAGTTCTGTTTCTTAGTCTGTCTATTAACTTAGGGTCGGAAGGTAGTAATTAACTTATAATATAGTTCTATTAAAGTTATTAATCTTTACTAGAATTTGGATATAAATAACTGTTTATAGTTAAAGATAATCTCTTCTAGAAGCTTATAAGTTATAATAATATATCTAAAGAAGATATATATAAATTATTCTTTATTTATTACTTTTTTATAAGAGATATAGTAAGTGAATTTAGTGAAATAATTAATAATAATAAAAATAGTATTATAATACTTATTAATAGTAAGATCTAT
>KV875262.1:535887-548580 GCA_001879505.1 Calonectria pseudoreteaudii | reverse complement strand
TAGTCTAGTCTTAAAGTAATTAGAATAGGTTATAGTTTATTATATAGTTTATATTATAGTAATTTTATTTATTAGTAAAATAAGTATTATTTAATAATAGTTTTTACTTTTTTCTTTATATAACTAAAGGAAAATATCTATTTAATTTATTTAAGGGTTTTATTAACTTTTTTATATTTATTTAAAGGATATTTATAGATCTTTTTAATTAGATTATCTTATAATTTATCTAGAACTTATAATTATAATATCTACTTATCTTCAGAGAGTAACTTATTATACTTTTTGATTTACTAGAGTAATAGATTTCCTTATTCTACTAAATATATATCTCTAAAGATATTATTTCTTTCTTAGGGTAATAAGGTATTAAAGGGTAGTTCTTTAGAGGTGGCTTCAGAGGATTATAATTACTTAAGCTCTTATTAGGATAGGTTGTAATTCCTTGAGGCTATTTTAGCTCTTTTCTTTTGTTGAAAACTATATCTAAGGGTAGTGTAATTTACTGTTTTTTGTGTTTTTCAGATAGTAGTAATAATTTTCTTAATCTTAATTATTATTTTATTGATAGGTATTTATTCTAAGTAATCTTTAGAGGTAAATTATAGTAGTTTTTCTATAATAATTATTTTATTATTTTAGTAATTAGTGTATTAATTGATAGTATTAGCTTAAGTGTTCTTAGTTCTTTTGATATATATAATATAATAGTTAAACTTAGATAAGTATTTAGTATATTATAATTACTATTTACTTAATTTCTAGGTAATAGTAAAGTAAGTAATATTTTTATAATTAGTGAATATTATAACTTTATATTAGTTTCTAAAGAGATATTACTAGAATTTTTTAAAAGTATTAATAATAATTAAGAATTCTTTATTATAAATAGGGTAATTAAGTTTAGTATTATATAGTTTATATAAATAAAATATAATAAGATATAATTTCCTATTATTATCTTTTTATCTAATCTAAGCTCTCAAAGTAAAGTCTAAAGAGTTTATTTCTAATTCAATAAGCTAATTAGGATCGAATATTATAAGTATAAGCTTAGTAGTGATTATATCTTTTAACTAATTAAAAGCTTTTTATGTTTTTAATTTCTAAATAAATAGTATTTCTTTCTTTGTAAAGGTAGTAAAAGGTATAGTTATCTATTTAAAGTTCTTAATAAACTTATAGTAATAATTAGTAAATCTGAGGAAAGATTATATTTCTTTAAGATTAGTAGGTAGTTTTTAGTCTTTGATTATAGTAATCTTCTTTAGGTCTATTTAGATCTTATTATATGAGATAATATGTCCTAGAAATTCTATTTTAGTAGTATAGAAAATACTCTTTTCCGGTTTAACTAGTAAGTTAGTATTTTAAAGTGTTTTTAAAATTTAATAGATATATTATTTATGTTCTTTTTTATTCTTAGAGAAGATAAGTATATTGTCTAGATAGTAAATAATAGAAATATCTAAGTATTTATATAATATATTATTAATTATTTACTGGAATAATATAGGTATATTAGTAAGTCTAAAAGGTATTACTAAATACTTAAATAGTTTGAATTTTATTCTAAAAGTAGTCTTCTATTTATCTCTTTTTTTGATTTATATTAAATTATAGGCTCTTTTTAGATTAAGTATAGTAAATACTTTTATTCTATATAGTCTATCCTTTATCTTGTTAATAAGAGGTAAGGGTATGTGGTCTTTGATAGTAATATTATTAAGTTATTAGTAGTTTATATAGAAGTAAAGTTTTCTATTCTTTTTCGAAATAAATATTATTAGATATTTAGTTTTAGAGTTAGAGATTTATATATATCTTTTTTATAGTATGTCTTTGATATACTCTTTTAGTATATTAAGTTCTATTTAGTTAAAGTTATAAATCGGGAAGAAATAGATATTTACTCTATCTTTTAGTATAATTTTATAATCTTAATAATTAGGCTTAGGGAATCTTATTATAAGCTCTTTAGTAAATAATTATTTATAAATATAGTATTATTTAGATATATTCTTTAAATAATTACTAATAAGATCTTCTTTTATTTTCTTAAGGTTTTAATTAAGTTATTAGAACTATATATAGAGATAGGTAATTATTCTTTATTATTATCTCTTTTGACTAGTTTTATATTTGTATTATATTCTTTTAGGTAGTAAAATATCTATTATATTATTATATAAATCCTCTATATAGTTAGTATTAAAGGTGTAAGATCTTAAATTATTATTTATATTACTAGCTATATTATACTTAGAGAGTACTTACACTTAGCTAGTATATTAGTTAATATATGGATTGTAATAGTATAACTATAGGTACTTTAGGACTAGATTGTATATCTCTGTGTTAATAATATTGAAAAAAATACCTTGATTTTTTCTATTAATAAAGATTTTAAGGTGATTAATCTTATAACTAATAACTCTACTATTATAGTCAAATATAATACCTTCTAGATTAAAGATAGTATAAGGATCTATCTTATCTTTCTATAGGATTTTAAGTAAGTTTATAAGTCTTAAATATATATAGTTTATCTTTACTCTAGAATTAATTAAAATAATATACTATATCCCATTAATATATATTTTAACTATAAGCTACTATAGCTTCCTACTATTAGTAGTATATAGAGACTTAGTAGAGAGTTTTTTCAGTAACTTTAGTATTTAATAGTCTTAAATATAAGTTAGTATTATAAAGTTTTACTTCTCTAAAGCTATTTTAAGTATTATTCTTTCTAGGTAATATTTCTCTTATTACTCTAATATAGAAAGTAAAACTTATTTTTTTAGTTATTTTCAGTAGCTTTATACTATGTTTCTATCTTGGTTTAGAAGTGAATTTAGTAGTCTTTTATATTATATAAGTATAGGTCTTTAGGATAGTAATAGTAATACTTAGGTAATTATTTTAGTTAATATTTAATAATAATAATAGTTTAGTCTTCTTATTTTATTACCTAATAATATTTATAAGTATTATAGTATAGGATATTATAAATAAGATTATTATCTCTTAATAAGAAATAATTATTAATAACTTTTTTTAGTTTATAAAAAGAGTAGTAATAGTAGAAATAGTATAGTTATAGGATATTCTAATAATCTCAGTAATTAGGTCAAGTACTATAATTATTACCTAATACTCTAATACTTTCTAATCAATATTTATAAGTTATTATATCTTTTACTTAAAGTATAGTGACTTTTATTCTATAAGGAATATTAGTCTTTACTTCTAACTATTATTAGTAAATTAGTTTATAAGTAAATAAGAAGAGGTCTTTTATTTTAATTATCTTCTTTGGAGGGGCTAATCTAGCTTGAATATACCTTTCCTTATTATATTCTGATAGTCTTTATTTCTCTCTACTAAATAATTCTCTAGTACTATTATAAAAGTAGAAATAAATAATAATAATAAAGATTCTTTTTTTTATAACTTTCTTTATTCTTTCTAGTATAGAAGCCTAAGTAATAATCTTTTTATTAGATATAAAAGACCTCTTACTATCAATAGACAAACTATCTGATAGTAAAGTATCTTATAGTTCTTATACCTAAGTAATATTTAACTACTTCTTACTATAGGGTATAAACTTAAACTTTTAGTTAAAGTCTAGTTTAGAATACTTATAGAATATATACTTTAGCTTACTGTTACAATCCGGTCCAAAGCTAACCTACCCGGAAGCTAGTCTACTAGTACTAGTACAGGGTTAGCCACAAACATCCATATCATATAACCTACTAACTAAAGTAGCTATAATCATAATCACTACTTAATACTAAAATAATTACTATAATCACTATAATCACTAAATCTAAAAAGCTCTTACTTTTACCCTTAGTATTACCCTAACAAAATCTATATATTTAAACCCTTTAAAAGTTATAATTACTAAAAGTATAACTCAGTTTTCAATATAACTTAATTACCTTTAATTATTCACTTAACTAATTAATCTATTATTAAATATAATATTCTTTATTCATTATCTCTTATATTACTTAAACCTAATATACTTAATCTAATTTATAATATCCACCTAATAATTAAAATAATACAATCTTATTACTTAGCTTATAAAAATAGCCCCTCATAGCTTCTATTACCTAAGTTATAAGACTCTATTATTTACCTTAAACTACAAACTTCCCTAAACCCTACCTTTATCTTTAATAATAAAACTTAAAACTAAACTATTATATATTGAAAACTCTTATTCAAAAGATTACCTATATTAACCCTAAGTAATATTACTATAATAGTATCCTAACCTACTATATTAAGACCTTCCTAGTCCAAAAGTAAAAAGACCTCTACTTTTAGAGTCTTTATAAATAATAAGAATATAAAAAAGATTAAATCCTCTGATAAAGAAGATAATAAACAACTTAAAGTACTATAATAAGAAAATAGATATCTCTAAGTTATTATATACTAACTTACTATTAAATCTCAATACTATATAGAAGAAAACCAATACTATATTAATATAAATAACTAATACCTTATAGATATAAAAGAGATATTTTAATAACTTTTTAATATACTAATTATTTTACTAGCTAACCTATAACCTACTAGCTAAGTAAAGCTAATACTACTAAAACATAACTAACTAAAAGATAAATAACCTACACAGAATTAAACTCCCTTCTAGTACTAATAAGACCCTAGTACCTTTATTCCTTATATTAAAGACCTAAAAGAAATCTTAAAACCTATACCCTCTAATAAGTTTAATAGAGACTTCTATAAACTCCTTATCTTTCTCACTAAAATAAAAGATTATTTCCTTGATTTCCTGACCTTATTTTACTCTAAAAAAATAAAAATCAAGTATATAATAAGAAGATTCTCTGGAAATACTAAAACTTAGTTCTAATTAATAATAGATAACTAGAATAATAAGTCTAAGTTTAATTATAACTTTTATACTATAGAAATTTATACTAATTATATATACTTAGAAGAAAAACTAAGAAAAACCTTTAATATTATCAATAAGAAATCTAAGACTAAATAGTAAATTAAAACTTTAAAGCAGACAGGCTCTATATCCGATTATAACACTCTCTTCACCTAATATACTATTAAATTATTATAAAGATAAGATACTTTTATATTATTCTTTTTTGATAGGCTAAAAAAGATAATCTAAGAAGAACTTTACAAAGAGACTTAATTAGCTACTCTTATTGATTATATTAATATAGCTATTAAGATTAATAATAGATAATTCTTATAATATAAGAAGTTAAACTCTAATACTAATAATAAGAATAAATATAGTTATTCTAATATTAGTTTAAAATAAAGATAATTTATACTTACTTTTTATAAAATTAATTTAAACTTTATAAAATTAGAAAGTATATAAAGAAAAAATTTCTCTAAGATAACTTACTAGAACTATAGTAAACTAAAGTATACCTTCTATAAGTACTCTAAGTTAAACTCTAACTAGAAGTTCAAGCCTATACCTTACAATAGAAAACAACTAAACACTATTTAAGTATAAGAACTACAAAACACCTTACTATCAGACAATTTATCTATTAACAATAAAGAGTCTTCTACATCTAACAAGAAGACTATCACTTAAGCCCCTATACTAGAAGGAACAAAAAGAGCTACAGAAAGAAGAATCCTTACTATTATCACTTATTCCTACTCTCATAGTAGTACTAAAAAACCCTTTAACAGAGAGAAATAAAGACTATCAGAACACAACAAAGAAAAACATATTCAAGCTAAATTAACCTCTCTAAAGAGAATAATTAAAATAAAAGATTTCTCTTTATTTACTTATAAACTAATCTACTAATAATAGCTAAAAATAAAGATTAATATTTCTTATAAAATAAAAATTATTATATTTTAAGTAAAAGATATAATAACTTATAAATATTAATTAGAAAGTATTAGAATATTAGGTAATAATTATAATATCTAATTTAATTACTAAAATTATTAGAATATCTTATAACTATATTATTTCTATTATTATTATTCTTTTTATAAACTAAAAAAAGTTATTAATAATTATTTCCTATTATAAGATAATAACTCTATTTATAATATCCTATACTATAATACTTATAAATATTATTAGGTAGTAAGATAAAAAGACTAAACTATTACTATTATCAAATACTAATTAGAATAGTTACTTAAATACTATTATTACTATCTTAAAAACCTATACTTATATAATATAAAGGACTACTAAGTCCACTTCTAAACTAAGATAGAAGCATAATATAAGACTACTAAGAACAGCCAAAAAAACAAGTTTTACTTCTTATATTAAAGTAATAAAAGAGGTATTACCTAAAAGGAATAGTACCTAAAGTAGTCTTAGAGAATTATAACTCTCTAATACTAATTTATATTTAAAACTATTAGATACTAAAATTACTAAAAGAACTCCCTACTAAGTCTCTATATACTACTAATAGTAAGAAGTTATAATAACTTATAATTAAAGTATATATTAATAGGATATAGTATATTACTTTAATTAATTCTAGAATAAAGATAAACTATATATATCTAAAACTTATAAACTTACTTAAGATCTTATAAAAAGATAAGGTAGATCTCTATACTATCTCTAATCTAAAAAATACTATATTTAACTATAATAATAAAGTTATTAACTATAAAGTTAATTATTTTAAAGTCTTTATTAATAAAAAAAATCAAAGTATTTCTTTTAATATTATTAATATAAAAATATATAACCTAGTCCTAGAGTACCTATAATTATACTATTATAATCTATATATTAACTAATATACTAACTAAGTATAAGTACTCTCTAAGTACAATATAACTAATAATATAAATAATAATTTAAGATCTCATACCTTTAACACTAACCATACAGAGAATTTGTACAATAACACAATAAATACTTTACTACCTAAAAGAATACAACATAAACATAAGACTAATCAAAAGAAATAATAGTAAAAAATAATTACCTATCTCTATATATAATTCTAATAGCTCGATTAAGACCTTAAGAAAATAAAAGAAAATCTTATTAATAATTATCTAAAAAATATATTTAAATAGTACTATATTTACAAATAATTATTCACTGAAAAACTCACAATAAAACTCCCTAAATCTAGTTATTAGGACTATAAAATTATACTAAAAGATAAAACAAGTACCTATTTCTTCCCAATTTACAACCTTAACTAAATAGAACTTAATATACTAAAAGAGTATATCAAAGATATACTATAAAAAAGATATATACAAATCTCTAACTCTAAAACTAAATACCTAGTAATATTTATTCTAAAGAAAAACAGAAAACTTTACCTCTATATAGACTACTAATAACTTAATAATATTACTATCAAAGACCACATACCCTTACCTCTTATTAACAAGATAAAGGATAGACTATATAGAATAAAAGTATTTACTATACTTAATCTAAAAAGAGCTTATAACTTAATATAAATTAAAAAAAAAGACAAATAGAAAATTACTTTTAGAATAAAATTTAAACTATTCGAGTATTTAGTAATACCTTTTAGACTTACTAATATACTTATATTATTCCAGCAAATAATTAACAATATATTATATAAATATTTAGATATTTCTATTATCTATTACCTAGACAATATACTTATCTTCTCTAAAAACAAAAAAGAACATAAGTAATATATCTATTAGATTTTAAAAACACTTTAAAATATTAACCTATTAATTAAACTAAAAAAAAGTATTTTCTATATTACTAAAGTAGAATTTCTAGGATATATTATCTTATATAACAAGATCTAAATAGACCTAAAGAAGATTACTACAATCAAAAACTAGAAATTACTTACTAATCTTAAAGAAATACAATCTTTTCTCAGATTTACTAATTATTATTATAAGTTTATTAAGAACTTTAAACAAATAGCTATACTTCTTACTACCTTTACAAAGAAAAGAATACTATTTATTTAAAAATCAAAAGCATAAGAAGCCTTTAATTAATTAAAAGATATAATTACTATTAAGTCTATACTTATAATATTCGACTCTAACCAGCCTATCGAATTAAAAACAAACTCTTTAGACTTTACTCTAAGAGTTTAGATTAGATAAAGAGATAATAATAGGAAATTATATCTTATTATATTTTACTTATATAAATTATATAGTACTAAACTTAATTATTCTATTTATAATAAAGAATTCTTAGTTATTATTAATACTTTCAAAAAATTCTAATAATATCTCTTTAAAAACTAATACAAAATTATAATATTTACTAATTATAAAAATATTACCTACTTTACTATTACCTAGAAACTAAATAAATAAGAATTACAATATACTAAATACTTATCTGAATTTAACTACCATATTATATATATTAAAAGAACTAAAAATACCTAAACTAATATTATCAATCAACATACTAACTACCAAAATAATAAAATAATTACTATAAAAAAATTACTATAATTTACCCCTAAAAGCTACTTAAAGTAAATACCTATCAATAAAATAATAATCAAAACCAAGAAAGTCATTACTACTATCTAAAGAGAATAAAGAATAATAAATTATACTACCCTTAGATATAGCTTTCAGTGAAAGAAAAGAACTAAAATAACTTTAAAAAATTATAACCTATAATAGTAAGAGCTCAAGTAATTATAATCCCCTAAAGCTACCTCTAAAGAACTACCCCTTAATATCTTATCACCCTAAGAAAAAAATAATATCTTTAGAGATATATATTCAATAGAACAAAAAAATCTACTACTCTAGTAAATTAAAGAATATAATAAATTACTCTTTAAAAATAAATAGATATTATAATTATAAGTTCTAAATAAACTATAAGATAATCTAATTAAAGAGATCTATAAATATCCTCTAAATAAATATAAAAGAGTTAATAAAACCCTTAAACAAATCAAATAGACATTTTCCTTTAATTATATAAAGAAAAAAGTAAAAACTATTATTAAGTAATACTTACTTTACTAATAAATAAAATCACTATAGTACAAACCATACAGTAAACTATAACCTATTCTAGTTACTTTAAGACTATAGGAATTAATTACTATAGACTTTATTACTAATTTACTACTATCAATAGATCCCACTACTAGTAAGTACTACAATACTATTTTTATTATTATTAATTATTTTACTAAATTCACTTATTATATCTCTTATAAAAAGGTAATAAATAAAGAATAATTTATATACCTCTTCTTTAGATATATTATTATAACTTATAAACTTCCAGAAGAGATTATCTCTAACTACAGACAACCATTTATATCTAAATTCTAGTAAAGATTAATAGCTTTAATAGAACTATATTATAAATTAACTACCACCTTCTAACCCTAGGTTAATAAATAGACAAAAAGACAGAACTAAGAGATTAAATACTATTTATAGTATTATATCAATTATAAATAAACTAACTAAGTTAAAAAGCTTCCTATTACTTAACTAACCCTTAATATATCATACTAAATAAGTATTAAAACTACTCCTATATTTACTAACTTCAGCTTTACTCCTAATATATTTTATACTAAAAAAAATAAATTACTTAGTATCAAAGCAATATTACAATTTAATTAAATAAAGTAACTATATACTAAAATAAAGATAGAACTTAAGTTTATTTATATACAAATAAAAAAATACTATAACCCCAAATAGATAGAAGGACTATCTTTTAAAGAGAAAGATATAGTCCTCTTAACTACTAAAAACATTACTATAAAACAATAAAACAAAAAACTTAACCTTAAATATCTTAGCTCTTACCCTATTAAAAAGAAAATCTCAATAAATAACTATAAACTTAATTTCCTAGTAGATATTAAGATTCATCTAATCTTTTATATTTCCTTTCTTAAACTAATAATAGATATGATTTTAGTTAGTACTAGCTCTTATATTAAGTTAATAGTCGAATTATAAGAGGAATATATTATAAAAAAGATCTTAGAAAAAAATCTAATAAATAGGAAAATCTATTACTATATTAAATAAATAAAATATAATAAAGAAATATAAGAACTACCAAAGAATCTCACACACTACTCAAAGAAATTAAAAGACTTCCTTCACAAAAAGAAAAAAGCTTACTACTAATAACAACTATAACTTCTTCTTATTCTATCTCTTCTAATTCAATTAAAACATAACCAAAGAGAATCGACCTTTTTTTCTTCAATAATTACTTTTACTTCTATAATTAAGTCAAATAAATAATTACCTTATTTAACTTAGCTTATACTTCTAATATAACTTCCTTAGCTTTTTACTTTACTTATTTTAACTTATCCCGAACTTTAGTATCTTAATTTACTATAAAAAGTATTAATACCTAAAATAGCTTATTACTTAAAAAAAGAATTTTTCGTACATAAATAATATCAAAAACATAAGCCCTATCATAATTATATCCAAAAGAAATACACTTATTATACTTAGTAGAATAGCCTAGCTAAATAATATATATTAAACCCTTAGTAAAGCACCTAGTACACAATATACTAAGATAGCTCTCCTCAGTAACTATAACTATAAGCTTCTTATAACAAAGAGTAAATTTACTAAATATAATATTAATATAAAAAAAAGAAAAAAAAAAGTAAAATACACTAACTTACATAAAAGAACACTAACTTTAAAGACAAGTCTTTCGAGAAAAGAGTATTATATTATAATCCAGTCTAAAACTAACCTACCTAAAAGCTAGTCCACTAACACTAGCACAAAATTAGCTACAGATATCCATATTATATAACCTATTGATTAAAGTAGCTATAATTATAATTACTACTCAATACCAAAGTGATCACTATAATCACTATAATCACTAGGTCTAAAAAGCTCTTACTTTTACTTTTAGTATTACTTTAATAGAATTTATATATTTAAATTCTTTAAAAATTATAATTACTAGGAGTATAATTTAACTTTTAATATAATTTAATTACTTTTAATTATTTACTTAACTAATTAACCTATTACTAAACATAATATTCTCTATTTATTATCTCTTATATTACTTAAACCTAATATACCTAGTCTAACTTACAATATCCACCCAATAGTTAGAATAATATAATCTCATTACCTAGCCTATAGAAACAGCCCCTTATAGCTTCTATTACCTAAGTCATAAGACCCTATTATTTACCTCAAGCCACAGGCTTCCCTAAGCCCCACCTTTGTCTTTGACAGCAGAGCTTAGGACTAGACCGTTACACTTACTATAGTTCTAGTAAGTTATCTTAGAGAAATCTTTTCTCTATATACTTTTTAATTCTATAGAGCCTGAATTAGTCTTATGAGAGGTAAGTATAGATTATTTTTACTTTAAATTAATATTAAAGTAATTATATTTATTTTTATTATTAGTATTAGAATTTAATCTCTTATATTATAAGAATTATCTATTATTAATCTTAATAACTATATTAATATAATCTATAAGAGTGGCTAGTTAAGTCTTTTTATAAAGTTTTTCTTAGACTATCTTCTTTAACTTATTAAAGAAAAGTAATATAAAAATATCTTATCTTTATAATAGTTTAGTAATATATTAAGTAAAAAGAGTATTATAATTAAATATAGAGTTTATCTATTTTAAAACCTTAATCTACTATTTAATTTTAGATTTCTTATTAATAATACTAAAAGCTTTTCTTAACTCTTTCTCTAAGTATATATAATTAGTATAAATTTCTATAATATAAAGGTTATAATTAGGCTTAGACTTATTATTTTAGTTATCTATTACTAGTCAGAACTAGGTTTTAGTATTTCCAGAGAGTCTTTTTACTATATACTTAACTTTTATTTCTTTAGAGTAAAATAAGATTAAGAAGTTAAAGAAATAGTCTTTTATTTTAATAAGAAAGATAAAGAGTTTATAGGAGTCTTTATTAAATTTATTAGGAAATATAAGTCTTAAGATTTCTCCTAAGTCTTTAATATAAAAAATAAAGGTATTAAAGTCTTATTAGTACTAGAGAGGGGCTTGATTCTATATAGGTTGTTTATCTTTTAGTTAGTTATATTCTAATAGTATTGGCCTTGTCTAGCTAGTAAGCTATAGGTTAGTTAGTAGAATAATCAGTATATTAAAGAGTTATTAAAGTATCTTCTCTATATTTATAAAGTATTAGTTATTTATATTAATATAGTATTAGTTTTCTTTTGTATAGTATTAAGATTTAATAGTAAGCTAGTATATAGTAACTTAGAGATATTTATTCTTTTATTATAGTATTTTAAGTTATTTATTATCTCTTTTATCAGAAGATTTAATTTCTCTTATACTTTTATTATTTATAGGAATTCTAAAAATAGAGGTCTTTTTACTTTTAAGTTAAAAAGGTCTTAATATAGTAAATTAGGATACTATTATAGTGATATTATTTAAAGTTAATATAAGTAATCCTCTAAATAAGAGCTTTTAATATATAATAATCTATTCCTAAGTTTTACTATCAAAGATAAAGGTAAAGCTTAGAAAAGCTTATAGTTTAAGGTAAATAATAAAGTCTTATAGCTTAGGTAATAAAAGCTATAAAGAGCTATTTCTATAAATTAAGTAATAAGATTATATTATTTTAATTATTAGGTTTATATTATAAAGTA
>KV875262.1:497117-533939 GCA_001879505.1 Calonectria pseudoreteaudii | reverse complement strand
ATACCCGGGGGGTTGACTGACTAAGCCGGCGAGCCGGGGTCAGGCCCCGCCCCTCTCCTTTGGAGAGGGGGTGACACAACCTGTATCCGCGTCACTGGAGTATCCAAGTTTTGCAACTTTGCTGTACAACAACAACACCATTTGAAGCCAGAATTAATTTAAATTAAATATTTATATTCATCTATATCTTATTTAATTATGACCTAAATTTCGGACGATTCTAGGCGGTGTGCGGCTGTGGCTGTGTGTGCCTATTTGGCGGGCGGCGTGGTTATACGTACGACTCGCGCGAACCCCGCCCCAGCCCGGCAACTTACAATCAACGAAGTTGCCCACTTACACCGCGCAGCCCTGCCTCTCACGAAGAAATACATATCCCTGCTAAGGTCAAATAAACCTCTTCCTTCAAGGTAGAAGAAAGGAGGCTCTCTGCCGGCCCTGATGCTAAATGAAGAGCGTGCTTTAGTTGTTTTTATTTAGATTGTTGAAAAGAGTGTATTTGCTGTCACTGAGGCCAGTCTGATTAATTATGTGAGTTTTATATGAAAATACCGGATTGACGGCGCTAAGACCAAATTATCTAAGACCTGGGCAAGGAGGTTTTGTAAGAGGTATCCAGAGATTCAATTCAACAAGCCCAAAGTCAAGGAGATCATGAGAGCTGGCGCAGAGCTTGATATACCCGGAATAGAAAGGTGGTATGAGGAATTTCATGTCATCATGAAGCAATATGACATTTATTTAGCTAACCTGTGGAATTTTGACGAAATACTACTGCAAATTGGCTGGATTAACTTATTATTGAAGGTGTATTTAATACGGAAGAAGAAAAATACTAGGCCTGTGACTTTCCAACCGGGAAATAAGGAGTTACTTACCTCTGTTGATGTAATTAGTGCCGCTGGATTAGCTATTCTGTCTTTCCTCATTCTTACGGCCAAGGTGTTATTAGAAGAATATGTTATAGCTGATATTGATGACTGTGTGATTCTCACATATATAGAGACCGGCTTCAATAACAGTCAATGAGCCTGTCAGTGGTTGTAACACTTTAATAAGTACTCTTTTTCTCTAAGTAGTGATTTTAATGATTACTCAATTGAGAGCTGGTTTGGTTATGGACCTTATATTGAAAGAGTTAATTGGAATTATCAAATTGCGAACATAGCGGCCTACAAGCTAAGGAAGTCAAAGCCTATTTATAGAATGCTTCTTATGGATGGATTTTCTGTTCATGAGAACCCTGACTTCATTTGGTATTGTCATGCCTTCGATATCATTCCATTTCGCCTTCCTTCTTATACCAGTCATTTGCTTTAACCTCTTGATGTTGGTGTTTATTAACATCTTAAAACGGAATAGTGTGCTGCCCTCAGTGATTTTATGCAAGCTGGCGGCACACAGATATCCCGATATGACTTCCTCAATCAATGGAACCGGCTCTACGGGGCAGTATTTAAAGCCTGTTATATATATGTTGGATTTGAGAAGTCTGGATTGATGCCTTTTAATCCGGATATCGTATTGGAGCTGCTTTGCTGAGTAGAAAGGGATTTGTGAGAGCTGTTATTTCCTAAGCTGTTATAGAAGCAACCTGTAACGCCAAGGAAGGCCAAGAGGGATCTTGATGCTGTTACAAAGGAAGGAAAACTCATGATGTTGAGCAGCCTAACCCGAGAGATTATTTCATATGCTGGAGTATGTCTTGATACAGCTATTATTATGTAATTAGCTCATAAAAGAATAGTTGAAGCACAGCAAGAGTGGGCAAAGCTCGAGGCCCGCTGCACACACACACGCCGCCGTATTAAAATTGGCGATGGCGCATATTCAATTGCAGCCCTGTGTGAAGAGGTTGGAACCTGAGCTCATGATGATAGAGCGAAGAATATATCAACATATTAAAGGGAACAAAATAAGCTGTTTTAATAACTACGAAATGATGAGAAAGCTGCTGCCGGCCCGAGTCAACGCCGGCGGCGAGGCCGGGTTAGTCGCTAAGAGCAACTCTCACAGGCAGCTGAGGAAGAAGCCGCTGAGCGAGATATCTGTGATCATGCAATGATTGAGGAGGAAATGGAAGCTATTGAGATATTGTAAATGGAGTGGCTTGAAGTTGATGATGAGAAACGATGTCATTTATTAACAACACGGCCGGAGTTAATACTCTAATGTATCCCTGAAGTCCTCGAATGGCGGGCAGCTCGAGCTAACAGGCCAGCCTCGTTGGGTGAGGCTGATAGTAATCCAGGTGACTATATATTAATAACTTTATTAATTTGAGTGTGGTCTTTATCGGCTGAAGAAGGCTCGCAAGGCTCAGATGTGAGGATTATTATTAACACTGATATCCGACACTCACATTATGGTCGCATTTGATTAGAAAATATCCTACGAGAGGGAGATGTGGTCAATGAAGAAGCTAGTCAAATTCACAACATTAATTATGGTGGTTTTGGCAATGAAAGGGCGCCAAATAACTACTCTGACTCTGAGGAGCTTCTAACACAGCTTATTGAGATAACTGCAGGCGTCAAAGTTGCGGTGCCGTGGTCGCAGTGCTGTCGGTAACCACTAACTTTCCAATCCTGCAGCACTACAACAAGAAGATAAAAAGTTATAATATTGATACTGAATGTTCATTAGAAGTAGGTGAATGCAATAGTATATTCTTTTCATAGATTACATCGTTATGTGTATTGTTGTGGCATCGGTAAGTTGGAAAACTTGGATACGCCAGTGATGCGGATACGGGTTGTGTCACTACCTCTCCAAAGGAGAGGGGCGGGCCTAATGAGCCCAGTGAGCTTGCGAGCGCTGCTGCTTACTCACGCCACCGGGTATTAGATTTAAGTAATATAAAAAGTAATAGATAAAAGAATATTATATTTAGTAATAAGTTAATTAATTAAATAAATAATTAAAAGTAATTAAATTATATTAAAAGTTAAGTTATTCTCTTAGTAATTATAATTCTTAAAAGGTTTAAATATATAGATTTTATTAGGATAATACTAAAAGTAAAAGTAAGAGCTTTTAGACTTAGTAATCACAGTAATCACAGTAATCACTTTAGTATTAAGTAGGGATCACAATCACAGCTACTTTAGTCAGTAGGTCACATAATATCGATGTCTGTAGCTAACCCTGTACTAGTGCTAGCAGCCTGGCTTCCGGGTAGGTTAGCCTTGGACCGGATCATAACAAAAGGAAGCGTATGATTGTGTTTTCTATATGATAAAAATAGAATAAAAGGAATCTTATTATCAAGTAGAATAAAGAATCTCTACTTAATATTACAATAAATCTATTTTACTAAACTAGAGCTAGTAAGAATATAGCTAAATCCTATAAATCTATTAGTAATATATTAGTAATATATTAAAATTCCCCTTACTATAATAGACTTGTTGATATATTGATCGATCAATTATTACACAATAATCTTAAGGCTCGCTTAGTAGTTATTATTGAATGATTTATTAAATAGTTAATAAAAAAGGATAAAAGTAACTAGGAATAATACTCTTATAATGTTTATTATTAGGTTTCTAATTATTATATTAAATAAAATACTAAGAAGTACTATCTAGGTTCTATAAATGTATTAATAATAGATTATTTTTTTATTATCTTTATTTACTAAGTGGCTTACTTTAACTAAGTTCAGATAATAAAAGTATATTTAAGTAACCTTATTGCGATATATATATCTTTATTAGAAATTAATCCGGATAGCTTAAGTTTAACTAGGAATATATTAGTAATAGATTAGGAATTGATTATAATTATTTATATAACCGCTTCTTAAGTCATATTATAACTATTCACATCTTATTAGATTTATTACCATTTTAACTAATAATCTTCTGAAATCTCAAAATAGCTCTAGTTTTTTAAATCAAGATATAAATACTTACAAACCTTAATCCCTGTATACTTATATCTAGTATATTAAATAGGGACTCTCTTAAAAAATGCTAATATTATTGTAATTAGTGGTGTACACTGCTTATATGTATATTGAAACTATAAATATATTAGTAACCTATTAGAAATATATTCTAGATATATTTACTATTAACTAAAGCTTTTTATATTAGTCTGATATAAGACTTTCTGTAAAGACCGCATATCTAATACTACCTAAAGAAGACTTTGGATATTCTGGAATAGTAGGTGTATAATAAAGTTCTGAAATGTATATTGGACTAGAAGGTATTTTCCCTCTGCTATGCCTATGTGTGGGTATAGAGACTAGTAATATATTATTAAGTATTATAATTTCAGATTCTCTTTATAAATGTATTAGTAATGTATTAGTAATGTATTATAAATATACTTACTCTTTTGGTGTTAATTGCTTTAATATTCCCTTTTTGATCAGCTTCTTTAATATTACCTTCTTGATTAGCTTCTTTAATATCGTTTTTTTTATTGTCTTAGTATAAAGAAGAAATTGATTCTTTATTATCAATTAGTAATAAAGTTAGTAGTATAATAGAATCTACTTATTCGAATATATTTATTATTTGTTCTATTTTAATATATTTATAATGTATTCTAATAGGGAAAATATTTTAAAAAAAGAAAAAGTTATTATCACTAAAATTCTTAATATTTTCTATAACTTCGGCTAAGAATGACCTACTATTTATGTGGAATTGGACTAATTATATGTATTATTTAACTAACAGGTTAACCTGCGGATTTCCCCGCTTTTTAGTCTCCACGCACAGCTGACCCACCGCCGTAACTATCAGTTGATGTATAGACTCCAATGTGCCCAGTGGTTCTCAGGTGGTATCGCCCCTGGCGAGCATCCCTCCTAAGCCCCAATCATCTGATGATATCGTCCAAAATTTCTTCTCACACATCCTTCGTTCCGCCAGGCTCAGCTGCAGAATCTCGCCCTGGTCCAATGTATATCATCTCCCAAAACACCAGAGCCAATCTGCAACTGACCAAGACTGAAGACAAGTGGGCCACCAAGTAGGCACGTTGTCTAACGCTTCTATCCGCGCATAAAAGGTGAAGTTTATCTAAATTCTATGCTCTTGTCGGATCCAAGCCAGAAAATTCGCTTACCTGCCACAAATACCCTCTTGTGTGGTCAGGTGGGATCCTATCCGAACGCTGAAACGCACAACCTTATCGCAAGACATCGCGCCAACAAGACGACCCCCAATCGGAACGAAACCGAGAAGAATTAAGGTCCTCGCCGAAACCATGCGTGGCAATACAGACCCCAGGAACAAGTGGGTCAGGGACGGTCGGATGAAGACCGCTAATCATCAAGCAATGTGGCCAATTAGTCTCGAAATACAGCAAACATGGAGTAAACCATCAATATCGACCCTGTCATGATCACTTTCTTGAATACTCCCACCCATCATGCCGAATCTCGCTCCGAAAAGTAGACTACCGGCACAAACCAGAGGCCGCTAGCGTCGAGACGGTCGGCTCACGTGCATGCCGTTATGCTGCAAGACTCCGACGACAAACGTGGGCAGAAAGTCTAGATTGAGAGGATTGCTAAACTCAGACCCTTTTTCTCGAGGATTCAAAATTAATATGAGTGATATGCAGGAGCCAGCGTAAATGGGAAGCACAACTCTGCTTCTGGAAGCCTGGTAGTTTACATAACATTCACCAACGAGGGGGCAAACGACGGTTGACTAGTGTCAGCTCCGCGCCATCATGAGGCTAGTCCGCAGCACTACCCCAGGTTTTGCCCATCCCCCACTGACGTTCCGCTCCGGATCTCAGCTGTCACCCAAACCCCCCCACGATTGCCGGAACCCAGTGGGTCGCCCGAAACCACACACTCATCAACATCAACGGATTCAACGGCATCAATGGCTCTTAATCACCCGGCATGCCTATCCGGCAAAGAGAAGGCCCTCTAGCGCTACACTGCTCAGATTTACACGTCGACAAAAGCGTGCTAAATCCGACAAAATCCGCCCGATTGCCGACCAAACCTGGCCGCAGCCTCGAGTCCGCGTCAGCTACCCTGCACAAACCCACCGATCGACTAGGAATTTGACTTTGACCGGTGCATCCCCATGTTTCGCCAGGCTGTCAATGGAGGCGGTCAAAAGGTAATTGTGAGTCACATATTAGGCAGCCTTCAGAAAATAAATGAAAAAATGAAAAAATGAAAAAAAGAATCTTTTTTGACGCTAGAAAAGCTCATGCGGGATGGCGATTCTCGGAACCCGGCGACCCACCTCCACTTCGGAAGTGTTTTACGGACATGACATGTGTGTCAAATTAGCTCAAACGCAGGCCCATGAATAATGTCATTAGACCGCTGCTCTACACGAATCGGACGCAAAAAGGCCGAAACTAGCAACTCGCCATGCGCGCGCGCGCCCTCGTAATGGCCGCGCGCAAAACCAAAAAGCCGACCTCGGAACAATTCGGACCTCCGCATATCCGTATTGCCGCACATCCGCCTGTCGACATAAAAGGCCCTTCGCAACGTTCAACGTCACTGGCATCGTTGCGAACGTGTTGCGGTTTCTATTTTTGTTCTTTTGCATTATCTGATCAGATAATCAGATCATAAAATACGAGCCATACGAATATCATTCACCATGGTTGGAGGACTCAAGAATGTCATTGTGCTGGGCGGGTCCTACGTGGGACTGGTATGTCGCGCTTGGGTTGCTGCATCATTTAATGGCCATGAGCTAACAATTGTCTAGTCGGCCGTCAAAGAATTGAGCACAGCTCTGCCCAAGTCTCACAGAGTAAGTACTGATGTTCTTCGGATGAATGAACAAACCTGACAAGTTTTTGCGCACAGATTCTGTTGGTAGAGCCTCACAGCCATTTCCACCATCTCTTCGCCTTTGTAAGTGGGCCGACATCGCAGGGCTCATCACCAACTAACAAATGCAGCCTCGATTCGCCATCCTGCCAAACCATGAGCATAAGGCCTTTATCCCTTACTCGGGCGCATTCGCTGCCGCCCCGGATCCTACGCAGCACTCCATCATCAGAGCCAAGGCCATCTCCATGACAAAGGACCACGTGGTTCTAGACCGGGCTTGGCAGGGATCCAACACGATCCCATTCGACTATGTTGTCGTCACCACAGGCACCCGCCTTTCACCTCCTGGATCCATGGAGGATGACGAAAAGCCCCTGTCCATCGGCTACTTCAAGAACTACCAGCAGAAGGTCAAGGACGCCAAGTCCATTGTTCTCGTTGGCGGCGGTGCCGTGGGTGTCCAGATGGCGACCGACTTGAAGGAGATTTACCCCGAGAAGGAGGTAACGCTTGTGCACTCGCGAGACCGTTTGATGCCTCTTTACCACCCCAAGATGGACGAAATTATCAGGGATCGTTTCAAGGAGCAGGGAGTGAAGTAAGAACTAACGCTTGGAACCGCCTCATTTCTTACGTTTTTTGCTGACCAAAAACTCAGTGTCATCACCGGTACCCGGGCAGTGGTCCCCCCAGGCGGCTTTCCCACTGACGGAAGCGAATTCGAGCTGGAGCTCAAGGACGGCCGCAAGGTGTCGACCAATCTCATCATTCCCGCCACGGGCCAGACGCCCAACAACCAGTTCCTCAAGGACCTCGAGCTGTCCTCGGCCGACTCCATTGTGAACCCCGCCAACGGCTTCATCAAGGTCCTCCCCACGCTTCAGTTCCAGGACCCCAAGTACCCCAACTTCTACGCCGCTGGTGATATCGCCGACAGCGGAGCCCACAAGGCTGCCCGCCCGGGAGTGGGTCAGGCCCAGGTGGTTGCCCAGAACATCCTGGCCATGATTGAGGGCAAGCAGCCCGCCGAGAACATTGTCGTCAACCCTCCCGCCATTCACCTCACCCTGGGCTTGACAAAGAACATGATTTTCCGTAACCCCGATGTCAAGGGCGGCCAGACCGAGCCGTGGGTCAACATGAAGGATGAGTAAGTGTTTCTGATGCCTCCTGTTGGCAAACTCCTGCTAACGATGTGACTACAGCGGCCGCGCAGACATGGGAATTGATGGCGTTTGGGAGCGACGAGGCGTCAAGGTCACTCGAAGCGAGGAGTACCACCTCTAGATTAAGAGGACTAAAAAGTCATGTAATAAATATTAGACGCGATAAAATTTCGCATTTACACCTTAGATGGTTATGAACAACAGCTAGAAGCAACATGCTGCATGCTGAATTGATACCCTTGTTGGATGCCATGTCCAACGGTAATCTCATTCGTTACTTTCCGTTGAATAGCCCCAGTGCGTTTGTTCTCAATTCATTACCCGCCCTCCCACCCCATAAAAGAATCAACTTTGTCGAATTTACTGTGCCTCTGTGAATATTCCCACTGAAAGGCATTAATACGCGTCTAAAGACTCTAGGTGTGGTGAAGCTGAACTGTGTCAAAATCACCTTGCTGCTGCCTATTCATTAGATGTGTGTTAGTACCCCTTGCAGACATCAAACAGGAACATCCGATGTGGTGTAACGGTTATCATTCCGCGTTTTCATCGCAAAACGTGCCGCGGCGACCGGGGTTCGACTCCCCGCATCGGAGTTTTTTTTGCGTCTAAGACCGATGTGCTTCATCGTTTTTTTGGTTCCTTCTTCCATTCTGCCAAATACTTTGCTGTTTTTTTTGTCAATACGGACTGGGGAGGGAGTGTTTCAGAGCAGGTGGGGTAGAACGCAGCTCTTTTTTGTCCAATGCTACTACTCAATGGCACGTGTTGCAGCACGTACCCCATTTGTTAGTTCGTGATCAAGGCGATGCGCCAACACTCAACTAACCAACAGAGGAACAAAACACGAAGCTAAAATGGTATGAAAACAAGAGAACATTGATCTGAAGTTACCTGGTTCAATAGAAATAGCCACTGATCACGCCTAACTTGTCTTTCAGCAAAATACCAAACAACTGTTCGTTGTGTTCTGTTTTTTTCTCAACACCTACGACTACCTACCACATTGCTGGTTCGCTAGGCGTAAAACAGAGCAGTGATTCAGTGAGACACCACTTTTGTACAAGTTGTGAATGTGCCTCTTTCCTAAGGCCAGCCGCTGAGACCATGTCTTTGTTGTGCTGCATGGACAAACACAACCACCAGCACAACCACCATTATTGCTGACCTTGCAACCCGCTAGGTGACTCACTCTTTGCCAAACGAACATGCCTGGAGATGTCTATATATACCTCCCCATCCCCCGGTTCTGGACTCTCTTTTCCCATCACATCCTCACACCACTCCACATGGCAGCCGCCTGAGCATCATCAGATCAAGATGTCCATTCTTTGGCACTTGAATCTGAGGGGTTTTTTTTGGCCTTTCACTTGCCGTTTCTTCACATCTTCTTTTTGAACTTGTGAAGAGCTCAGCATACCAGGCTTTTCGCCGATCAAAGCTGGGTAGAACTCCTGGAGAAACACACGGGTTATTCCCACCTTCAGCATTCTCAACCCACCAGCATGAGCGAGCGGTTTTCTTGAGTCTCCCCGGTTGACAAACCTCCAGCACAAGCATCCTGAGGCGGTGACCCAAAGCCAGCAGGATAACTTAGAGGACGGGGGAAATGACAATAAGCGAAGTATTTACCTAGAAATATCTTTGATTACTGATACTTGACTCTGTTTTGGTAGCAACAAACCATGAGATCAACGATCTTCAAAGCTTAGCTGTCGCTCTCGAAGATGATATCCCCTCATGGTGCAAAACCAACAGCAATTATTCACTCGTTGCCAAGGATGGCAGCATCCCCGAACCGACCAGAGCTGCAGCGCAGGAAAAAGCTAAAAAAATATTGGCTACCCCAAAGGTGTTTTGCGAATGCACCAGTTTTCAGCCCAGTTTACCGGTTTTCCGCTCCTTGCCGGTGGCGAGTAGACTGCTATAAGAGCGGTCCCTCGACTTCCCGTCACCCACTATTTTCACTACCGCTCAAACCGCGTAGTATCCTGTGCAGAGTTCCATCGAAAGCCGATTATCGATACTGCCTCGAGCGACTTAAGACGTTGCAGTCCGAGCTCTGTAGCGATCCCTGGAGCATGAAGCTAATTTGGTTGGCGATGATTTTGTTTTTCAAAACTTCGGCTTCCAGTGTCTAATCTTCGCCGGGGCTGGCTTCCTCACCCTGTCGAGGATACGCGCTCAGCTCAGCTGGATCGTACAGAATCCCTTCCAAGCCCGCTCTCTCATTGGATCCTGGGACAAAGAAGGGGGCAGAAGAGTTCTTCTCTGATGCTCTCCAAGCTCTAAGTGTCAATTTTGGGCACCTGCCTGGAACCTCTCGTCTCGATTCCTCGCCCTGTACAAATTCGCCGGCTGGTAAGGTGAGCGGCACCCGCATCAACATAACAACGGGGCCATTGTCCAGAATAGGACTCGACAAGGCGATCGCCAAACCCAGCCAGGGAATATGTTGGGCTCAGGTGAGGCGCGTCCGAAGAGATCCAATGCCACATGGCGCTCCTGCTTAATCCATTTGAACGAACAGCTTGTACTCTTTTGAGCGAAAAATGGCTCTTTGGAAAGTCGGCCAACACGAGCACCGCCAGCAAGATGAGAGGAATAATCGCCTCTTGCCAAGGTTTCAGAAGGGCACTACGATGCGCACGCGTGCATCATAGACAATGGTGGCCAGCCCCGAGCAGACGAAAAGCATGACCTTTGCATTGCTCACACGTACCGACTGGGTCTGGACGGCTCATCGTTATGAGGGCACTGATAGTTGCTATCGATTACGCGGTTGGCCAGCCGGCTTCGGTTCTATCGTCTGGCGCATAAAGAGTTGGCTAACGGCCCACCACTCTGGCCAAATTGACATAACTTTTGGAACAGCAATAGCCAGCGACTCAATCCCGCTCCAGCCATACCAGCAGATTGGGATGGTCTAGTCACTCTTGCACTGGCGCAGCTGCTCATTGGTGCCCCTACAAAACGACAGCTATCAAAAGCAAGAAAGAATTCCAAAGAGATGGTCGAGTGTGCAAGAAAAGGATGTAAGTCGGACTTGGTGCGTTCAAATGGCTACTCTTCCACCTGGTACAAGTGGTGCAAGTAACTCTCCCGTTGGCTGCCCCAGACCTGCAAGTGGTTGGCTCAGATTGGGCGCTGGCGCAACATGGCAAGAAGAAAAAAGCAATTGTTAGAACTTAGGTCTGAGTGTCGAGCCCTCGGCTTCCGCGACATAGCTAGCCTCACATTTCGAATATTTCCCCCTTTGCGAGCGGGGTCCCAGATGAGATGGTGGCACATGTTCTTGGTGCTGCTTCCAGTACCCAATGGCCACCTGCTATGTGTGTTCTTTCGATTGGAGTAACTTACTTGCCTCAAAAGAACGAATTGTAGAATGAGTCCACGCCTGCGAGACGATAAGCAAGCATGTCAACAACACCAAGGGGTATTCACAAATAAAGCACCAAAGTCCACTCGAGTAAACGGCTAGAGCACATCTCATGCCAGCGGATAATGCACATCTCATGCTAGCGGGTAATGCACATCACATGCTAGCGGCTAGAGAATGGAATGTGCTAGCGGTTAAAGCACGTCGGATGCCAACGACTGGATCACATGCCATATCGCGTTCGGAAGAAAAAGACCAAAGAGCTTGTCAGTACAGAATCAGAGCTTATCGGAGAAAAGGGATATAATGATGATTTATTCGAATCGTCATTGAATCTCACATATTACCTTGTTGATCCTATCAAAACATTGTGAGCCATCAAGACCAGCCCCGGGTACCGTCGGCAATGACCCGCGGTGGCGGCGCCTGTCGAGGGTGGCGGCCAAATGATCGGGTCAAAGTTTTTTACGAGAAGTGAATAAGGGATCACTGCTGTCACTGAAACGGGATCAAATGACCTTATTAATTTACAAATATATAAATAAATACATTGAATGTGTAAAAGACAGAGTGCTCAGGAGTATATTGGATTCTATTCATGATATCATCTCCTGACAAACACAGGGCCAGAGACGAAAGGAATGTGTGCCGCAAGACTCTTGTCGCTAGTGAAAGAAAAACGAAGGCAATTTAATTGACGACATTGATAGTTCCTCCGGGATCCAGCAGAGTGCGAAAAGAAGTGTGTAAATTGATATGAGAATCGGGGATGTCGAAGGTTTCGGTGCCCCGACGACTTGCCAAGTCACAAGTCATTACATTGGTGACTAGGCCTGATCAGGGCGGTAGTGATTTTAGGCTGGGCCGCGCACGCCTGCTTCGAGATCGATGTGCCTGTCTGAATTAAAGTCGATGGCTTCTGGGGTCGACAGAGGTCGACGTCTTGTATTATTTCCAGCCCATGCACCCAGCCCCATCAACATCGGTGGAAGAGTTGTTTCACCATGTCGTAGGCCTGACTCCAAACGACTAGCTATAGCAACTGTATCACCATCGGCTAGAGTGTGGCTTGCGCTGGGGGGTCGGGAGAATCGATCCCGGGATGTTGGATAATAAGAGCTCGGGGGACGCTCGATTGTCGATCGAGCATCATAATAGGTATCGGATGAGCTAGATCTTGGAGATAGTCGGCCTTCGGGCGTCTGGAGTCCCAGCTCTACATCAGACTGGGAACCTCCTGATGCGTGATGCGAGCGTAGTGATAGCCAGCATTTGTAGGACTTGAAGAGGGATTCAATAGCTGTGGGTATGGCGACTAACACGCCGGCGATTCCAACCCATGCTTCAACCGTGAGAGGCATAGATAGGCCTTTGGTAGAAATGGAAATACGTCTTGAATGTCGTCAGCTTTCGCCCGAGTCATAAGCAAGAGCCCAAAATACCTCTATTCACAAGGGAAAACACAGGCTGGTAGAATTAAGGAGGATGAAGAGAAGAGTTCCAAAGCCTTCACTGTGGGAGAAGGCCATTTACATAATATCGCGGGGATCGGTCATGTGGTTGTCTGTCATAGCGCTAAGCCACCATTGTGAGCTTTGCGAATACGGTCGAGTTGGACAGCGACCGACCCACGCGTAATGTAAGCGGGCGAAAGTCCATTGCACCTTTTCTTTCTTATTCTTCGTTATTTTGCGAAAATTGTTGTATTGGACTGGATTGGAGTGGTTGTGTAAACTGTCGATACCTAGGAGAGTCATGGTGGAAGAGAGGTGATGAATTCTTGCAAAACCACATTTCTATTTTCTCTGAGAATCATGATCCATTCGGTGGCGTTGCTGCCAACAAAAAGCCCAAGCGAACACTGCACACCACGGTGTTGCTGGGGTAGATTGTTGGGTGCTGTGTTGTGGTTGTGTCGAATTCGATATTGCCAAATCACTGTTGTGCCCTGAGCGCTGCTCTGCTTTGCCGCTAATGATTGCAGAACACAAGTGTGCTTGTTGGGGACACCACTTCTGCACGCTTAAAGTTTGTCGCCAATTTTGCGGGTAGAATACTGAAGTTTTCCATCCATGTTGATGACATCGCTGGAATGTGAAACCTGTCGTTTCGGAAACTGGCCGAGATGGCGACTGATGCAAGTCGATCCTGAGACAGGCGCGGGTGAGCTTTCAAAAGTCGTTGGATTCCCGACTCGAGATCAGGCGAGAAGTCTTTTGTGTGAGGTATCTCTGGTGTTTGTGGTGCAAAACCAGACGAGTCGCTTTGTAAAGGGGTGGAATGCACGGAGATCGAAGCATTCAGAAAGGTAGGGGTCACGGCAAGTAGTAAAGGGATGATACCAATCCACGACTGAACTGTGATAACCACAGACTATGGGTGAAAACGGAGCAATAAATTGGAAGACTTTTGAGACAGGTGGGCCTGACGAACCCCATGCGGGGGATTTCAGCCTATTAGTACGACTAATGGCGGAATCTTATACCCACCACAGCTACAGCCCACAATAGCCCAGCTAACTAGATTGGAGACCCCGAATACTCTCTCCTTGCATTCTTCGAACTAATTTGTCGAGGGGAGCTTTCGTATCGCCTTCATATCGCCTTGGTGTTGAACTAGCTTGGGGTCTTGGGGGCTGTGATCCACTTCCTTGAACACTGGCTGGCGGGGAAGGCGACGGTTCATGAGCTTCCCAACGAGCAGCACAGCCAATTTATGTGCCGATACCCGTTTCTCCCATCTGCCTCAGTCGAATTCTGCCTTCACCTTGGATGAGCGCACTTTTCAGGGGATCTAGACCCATAAGCTGGTCGATTGGGCCAGATGGGAATAGCTGATTGCGGCTGTTGGCGCAATGGTAAACGAGCGAGGGGACAGCGGCGGGCCTCTCACCCCCTCATCACAGCCGACTCAAACCAAGGCCAGTACGTGCCCGCCGACCAAGAGGCCAGTCTCTGGAGAAAAGTAACAATCTGGCAAATCCCCTGAATCCCGTCCGTTGACCCAATCGATACTTTGCTCCAGATGATCGTCTCCCCCCGGCTTGCGCCATCATGTGTTTGGGCTGGTGTAGCGGCAATAAAGCTCCATTCGTGACCCTGAACGATGATGCCCGGCAAGAACTCTAATTTTTCCAGCGCTCCAGCGTCTCCTACCAGCTCATGCAGACGCCTCCAGTGGCCTGCCATCCATGTGCTGACTTCTTCCAAGGCCGCATGCCAATCCACACCGGCGCGCACCGTTTTTATGCTCAGGCATACGGGATTCTTGATCAGGGGCGTGTAGTCGGTATGGTTAATGGATAGATGCGAGGAGCACAGAGCAACACGACAGAGTTCATTATCCAGCAGGGATGACCTGTGTGGTTGGATGCAGAGGCAGAAATCGGCAGGTCTGTCGTAGCTTTTGGCAGTCGCTGATACGGCGTATGATGTTGCGACCTTGGCGGTTGTCCTGCACTCAAACATTTAGCGACGAAACCCGACAATGCGTGACTGGCCACAAATGGACATACACGTTGAGCGCTTTTATCTGGAAAGAATTTTGCTGCTGGACATCCGGCTGGTTTGCGCTGGCGTGTCGAAGCGCAGCTTGCAGCAAGGGGTAGTGAACAGCACAATTCCAGGATGCCTCAGAATGGTCCCCAAGACTACATTCTTGGGCTTCTTCCCAGATGCTGATGAGAGTGTCAACATCTGGCAACGCGCCGAGAAGCTCGCGTTGCCCAGTCGCATCGAGGAAATGGGGCCCTTCGAGGATATCCTTGAAGAGGGAGACGGTCTTGATACGCGGGCTCGCCCGCATAGTACCCTGATCCAGACAAAGTCAACAATTACCCTAACTATAAAACCTGACCAGATACGAAAGGGTTGTTACTCACCAGATCGGAGGGTGATAGGATGCCTATCCCAAAGGCAGCTTTCTTGGCGTACTTTACCATCTCTTCAAGGCTTGCAGGAGGAGACACTCTTCCTCCAAAGACTCGTTGCCTGATGATGCCCTCGAGGTGCAAGCTCGCGACACTCTTTGCGGGGCTGCTGGTGCTCTCAGATTCAGACTCTGAAGAAAGCTCCGACTCCTCGGACTCGACCTCCAGCCATTTTTGATCAGAGACTGGTGAAGATGAAAGTGGTAATGTGGGCGGATCAGGCTGTGGCTCAACAGGTTGTGGCTGGACGGGCGACACCTCGGAGAGCCACTCGCATATTTCGTTGTACTTTACCATTACTTTAGATGATGATCGCCAGTATTTCTTTCTTGGGCTGCTTCTCGTGACCCGCGTCGTGATGCTCTGAGTATTGACAACTGCACGGTTGTTGGCAAAAGCCCCCCCTCAAAAAATGCTGACTCATCATCATCATCATCGAAACAATTTTCCGCACCGCCTTCAGGCCAACAACTGGTCGCTTGCTATTTGGTGAAGACCACGAAGTCACCCCACAATAAATTCCTGTGGACCAATATCATAAGTTTTTATTCTCCAGTATATCTCCAGTATACCATGCATAAGTTTATTCCTATAAAACAAGTCTAGTCGCGTCATAATCCTGATACTCGATACCTAAGAGGTTGAATCCTGTACAAGTGAGCGACGCTTCTAGACACATTGATTAGACATGAACTAATTTTACAAACAAAATTAAGCAAGTCAATTCTCTGCTCAGGATAATTTTACTTCTCTCCTCCTTGTCTCTCTTACGAGTCTTTCATTCTTTCAGTCCAGCCCCTCTTCCTTACCCTATAGAATTGAGTTTTGGCCAGAGTCTCTAACAAAAAGTCCATGAAGCGCTTTGGGTGATCCCCGGCCCAGAGACCATGATTTTATCAGCCTCGCCAAACATGTCACATTCATCCTTTAGCAAGGGGTGTTCATCTCCTGCCACATTGTGTGCCACGTGGTGAGGAGGTGTCAACAATCCCAGTTTTGTTAGAGATGTCAAACAAACCATTCTCAGAATCAAAACCCTAGTGGTAACGAACGAATCAAAAAAAGTTCCCGTGATGATATTATCAAACCAAAACCATCCTCTTCGGCCCCGAAGAAGCCGTCATGATTGCGATTGGGTCCGTGAATCCGTCGTTCTGCGGGGGAATACTGACAGGGCGTACGTTGAGACACGGAACTTCTTTGCAAAAAGAAACGTGCGACGCTCTCTCGCATCCCAAGACCAATGAAACAAGGAAAGAAGAAAAATGCATCAGCGTGGATGATCTGCACTGCATGGGAGCTTGGATCACCAGGCAGGGTGAGCTGGAGATGGGCCCCACGTTGCGCGATTGGTTAGCAGATGAGTGAAGATTGCGGATTTTCGCCTCCCCTCCCCGCATGTCTGTCTGTCTGAAATCTTAATCGCAATATCGGCGTGATGCTATGGCCCGGAGCAACGGAGTCACGGCATCTTAACAAGTTCCGCGAGTTGGTTGCCGTTTGGAGGGGTGATATTCAGGTTCCTTTGAATGCAAATGACGCCAACCAATGCGGACAACCTTGCGTGGGGATGGATGAGCCTCTGCCAACTTCTAGCTATTTTGAACGCCCTCCTACTCAGCCTCGCTTGAAATACTGCTGATAAGCTTACGAGTCAGACGCGAAAGAGATAATGAGAGAGGGTATGTATACCCGGTGCTCAGTGCTTTTTCAGCGTCAGACCGGGCCCTGGGCCTTGGGGCCCTGGTGGAGTTTCACGGTGGCAAATGGCTGATACGCGCAACTTCTGCCCCCCCCCCCCCCCAACGCTCCGGCAGATTGTCAAGGTGAAGGAAGCTACGCGTAGGCGGCCCCAGCAACCCGGGGGCCCGTTTTCATGCGACCATTTTACTGAGAAAAAAAAATTTGCCAGCTGGCGACGGCATCTAGTAGTCATCGGTGGTGCGTGCTTGGGCCTGGCCGCACTCGCAGGGTCCTGCACTTGTTCGTCTCATTGGCTGCTGCCTCGCTGCCTCGCACTCGAAATCCAGGATCAGATGAAAGCATGTTTCACAAATGCCCGAGACCACCAAGGAACCTAACGTGATGCGGGTGTGTCGGAGGTGCGTCGAGGCATCGCTATTGGGTGCGCTGCGCTCAGGGTCGCTGCAGAGATTAGCTAGCCACATCGGGCTAGCGATGGCGGGTGCCAGCTACTGTCACATCGCGAGAACTTCTCAAAAGGGTAATCGTTGCTTGCCGTGCCTCAGCACCACTTTGTCATATAAAACATTGGTAGATCCCTTCCATGTTTCTGGCCATCAAGAGAGAAGAAAACAACAAGACAGTTTCACAATCATCTTCATCATCATCGTCATCACCATCATGGCTGTCCTCACTTTCTTGATGCAGAACCAGAAGGCCCGGCAATCCCTGGAGCTGATCACGCCGGATGAACCCACACAGACCTACGCACCCCGGCTGACGCCTCGAGCCTCTGCCAAGGCCATCCAAGCCATTGCAGATTTGCAATCTGCGTTCCACAACAAGGCTAGCAGACGATGGGCCATGGAGGACCTCATCTCTGCCTATGGTTTCTCCTTCGAGAACACCCCAGAGTCTACTCCCAACGACACCCTTGATCTCCAGTACAGCAAGCACTATGTTGCATGCCTCAAGGTGGATCGCCTGTTTCGCCGCCAAAACGCGGCTGCAGCCTATCTGGACCTGGGCTGCATGAAGGAAGTTCAGCAGCAGCAGGACAAGCCCGAGAAGTCTCCCTCCAAGAAGTGGAACGGAGTGTTTGACAAGTGGCCGCGCAGCTCGTCCACCGTTAAGAAGCAGCTGAAGGCCAATGTATCCCCGGAGCAGGATTACAACCCCTTCATTCCTGCTGTCCTTATTGCTCTGGCACAAAACTGCCGAGAGAACTCGATTGACAAGGATGCTGATATTGATGTGAGTTCTGACTGGGTCTGCCGCACTTGAGTTACGGTTTCTAACATTGGACAATAGGTTCACGTTGTGACGGCGACCGATCAATTCTCAAAGACTCTCCGATCATACTCTGCCAAATTCTCTGCTGCCCAGTTAGAAAAGTCCCGTGGGCTGCACGGTGCGCGCAAGGACGATGCGCTGGAGATTTCATGCCGCGAGGTTCCCCTCTCTCCTGCTTCTGAAGCTGTGAACTCCCTTTCCAAGGTTTTCAACGGCTATAGACTGGCCTATGGCGTGCAGCCCTCGCCCAGAAGTGTGGAGTCGGAGGCAGAATCCATTCAGGGATCATTTGAAGAATCCTCCGTATCATCTGTTTCAGGATTGAGCGATGAATCTGTCGGAGGAACATTTGGAGAATCCGCCACGGACTCGAGCGTTGCATCGATTCGAGACTCGCTTGAGGATTCCATTGAAGACATGATCGGAGGCTTGATGATTGGATCAGAGAAAAGAGAGAAGTTTTGGAGTGTTGAAGCCACGGCTACAGGGCTCTGCATCATAGAGGCGAGCCCTGAGATACCCATGGTGTCCGGTGCCTTGGGTCCCATTGAGGTATAGCGAAGAGGTGGCGAGTTGATGGTTGCTGGACAGCGGATTCAAAAAGTAGCGTTTAGTGATTTTTTAGCCTGATTTAGCCTGATAGCACACACGATAGAGTAACTAATAATATGATACCTCCACGCATCGCTGCCAGTCCACCTCAACCTAATTGGCATATACCTACTCGCTAACAGAGCGGAAATGGACATCGTGCGACTTGTGTGGAGTGGGCAAGCTCCACGGCCCCGCCCTCAGCGAACTGGGCATCTATGCAGGCGGACCGTGGGTGAAACAGGCCGGTCCCAATAATGATGACCCAGTCTTTATGCTTCGTTGACGACGAACTATGTCTCACATAAATGCAATACCCTTCTGTATCATGTCGACTGTCTTCTGGTTAAAACAGTGAAGCCCTTGTCTCATCCATTCCCGATTATGCCATCTCGTTTTTTACAAACCACAAAATTCCAACGCCTAGCGGCTAGGTTCGTATACTTATCAACTTAATTTGTTACAATACTAACTCGGGAGATGTTCTATTAGTTTTTGGCTCCCACACAAGCAAGCGAATCCTTCAGGTCGACAACTGAAAAGCTTTTTGGCTGCGAATCGGGACAAAAGAAGGAAGCTCTCATATAAAAGAAATTCTTGTCAACAGACTGTTGCTGAGTAGCTGATCTGTACAATGTCTGGAAGACTAGGGAAAAAATCCTAGTCAGCTTCTGGCTTCCCATTGTTTCGGCGATATGCAATGTTCTCGATATCTATGTTGCCTCCCCCACAATCATTCTCGCCATACCATTGTCTCCTGATGCCGAGCAATAATATTTCGCCGATAGAGTGTTTTCTGTATAACTTGTCATCTCTTTTGAATCTTGGTTATCAAGAATGGCGGGATTTCATGTGCGCAGGACTTGGCCTTCCTGAATCTTTACTGAAGCTTCTTGCCATACGTCGAAGCTGAACCGCTTAGGCGAGCCAAATTTCTTGACCAACCTTGGATGGATTGTCTCAGCTCGGGCGGCGCGGGAAACAGTCCAATAGGATTCCAAGGCATTGGTAGGGTCTGATATGGTTTGTTTGGTGACGCCAAAATTGCAACGCGGTCCTATGACGTCACGGTCATACTGAGTTGGGTTTTAGAAAACAAACGGACAAGGGATTGTATTATGTGAAGACAGTGTAAGTCCCAAACCCTTTTTTTTCTCTTTTGCCGAAGAATCCGGGTTGACTCCTGCCTCATGCTCTACAATCGTCTCTTTTGTTTTTGAAACCCTAGATCTAGCCTGAGCGTGATGGGTCTTGCGATTGGTGGACGAAGTCAGCCTATCATGTCCGTGAATGGCCCGCGCGGACGTGAAATTTCGACCCCGCCACCGCTGTATGAGTTGTCACGATGCCACTACAAGTTTTCTGACTGTCACAATGAGGCTTGAGAAATAACCAATGAAGCGAACTAGGAAGCCCTCGTTGCTGTGCTGGCAGATGCCAGAGTCTTGACGGCCTTCTTTTCTCATTTCACTATCAAATGCGGCGAGAAAGAATACTCCCTCATGCACCAGGTTCGGATCAGCTATCGGTCGCAGTTATTTGCCAAAGCGTGCAATGGTCACTCCCAGGTAGCCTTTTGCCAATGAGCGGTTAAACACGACTAAGACCAATGCAGCAGAGTCAAATTGGCATTGTTGACTTATCACGCAACGACCCCGAAGTGGTTGACTCCATGCTCTGCTACAATTACAGTGGAACTTATCCACGAACAATCACCTAATACCACCACCAATCCCGGCACACTTTACAAGACTATACTCTCGAGAAACCATCAACATCTTTTTGGTGATCAACGTTGAAAATTTCTTTGCATCTAGTGACTAGTGTCCCTGCTCTGCTACGATGTTTTTTGAATGGCTCCGAAATTTTGTTTTAGATGAGAGGGGCCACAGTACGGAAAATGGTTGATTTCATAGGAATGGACACTTCTTTGTAGTTCCGCAGCATGATCGTCGACGCCGAGGGACATAATCGCGAATCCCCGCCCCGCCTCCGTCATTTTTCACAAATAGAGGAAAGAAATCAAACATTAGAATTAAGATTAGACGTATTTATCCAGCGAAAGGATGCACGTGAACTCCCAAATTGACTGTTTCATCATCTTCGGCTAGTGGAGCCATCAAGTTTCCCCGCTGTTTGTCTTTGTCTCTAGATCAATGCTTATTGGTCCGTACATCACACGAGCTAAAAAAAAAAACACACGGTTCAAAGCTTCCAGTGTTCTCACAACGTCCATGCGTGACCACCGCCAACCTACTAATGGACCTGCCTCATCTGGGATTAAACGAAGGGCCAGTCCGGCATGCGGACTGTTGCCTCAGCTTGTCATACAAGTTGTTTGATCACATGACCGCCGCCTTCTCTGATAATCTGCCTGCCAACCACAAGCGGACGGTACTTTCTGTGGGTAGTGGCACAGGACTTCTGGAAGCCCTCTTGCTCGCACGCATTGAATCGAAATCACATGACGGAGACAGGAATTTCGCGGCAAATCTTCATGTTGAGGGAGTCGAGGTGGTCCAACCAGGGTCAAAAGTCTTCATCAACAAATACCTACCGGAGCAAGCCAACAACAGTGTCCGAGGCACATGGGAACTGTCTCCTAGAGTCCATGATGACGATGTATCAGCCTTGATGTTTGTCTACCCTCGGCAGCCAGCCTTGGTTACCAACTACGTCAAATCAGCTTCGGAAATGAGCCTGGGAGTTGACATGATGGTGTGGTTGGGTCCCGTGGCAGACTGGGACCAATTCGAGCCGTGTTTCCAGCTCGACGGGAATGGGTTCAAGCTAAGAACAAAGGCTCAAGGTCTTGATGTAGGGCTCGACGAGTACGAAATTATGGCGGTATTTACACGATAAAAAGCTGCCTAAAACTAAAACAACGACGGAAATGGATCGGCCCAATGAGCTCCTCATGCCGGCTCGATTTAACGAATCTCTGCCTAGAAAATTGAGGCTATTGATCATGAACAACATCCAAGAGTCGACGAGTTTGTCCAATATGAAACATCGTATGTCTCCAGTGAAAGATATTGGGTCATTCGTTTAATTTTGCCACGTCTTATTTGTTGGCTGGGACTTGTGTTCCGCAAACACACGTCTTGACTTCATGGGTTGAAGCGCCAGCGATTTCCGTTGCCTCCTGCCCTGTCACGGTGTCGTCCAAGGACAATATCTCATTGTTAGCAATGGTGTTGGGAAAGTTACAGTGCAATTCCGGACCGAGAGTATGCGAAGTGGATTGATCCAAAACGAATTGCTTGGCAGCCTTGATGGCGCGATTCGTTCCCGCTTCTCGATCTTTGGGGGAGAGGTTCTTGCTTGCTCTTAAAAGTATTTGCCGCACGTCTTCAGGGGGCCGTGGTATACTGTGGCACTGACGGCTGATGAGATAGCCCACCAGAATACAAGAAGAGAACTCTTTCATTCAACGACTTGCAGAAGCTTCCCACTCCCAGTGATTCTGGCCTGTTTGAAGTTCCACAAAAGCGGCGTGATGCTGTTCATGAATACCGGGATGATAAGGTACTTGTCGATTACACCGAGCGAGAATTCTAGAGGCTGTGAAAACCCATGATTCACTTGCATTCGCTGGCAAGTCGCGATATTCACATCGTGGTCCATGCAGTACTCTGCCAGTTTCGTCGCCAGCCCCGGCGCGGTAGATAGAGGTCCAATTTACTGTAGAATACCATATAATGACTATTTGCTGTAGGATATCATAGAATAGTTATTTACCATAAGATACCATGAGATGACCCTATACGATAGAGGGGAAAAGGAAAAAAATGGGCGGGGGGAGGAAGAGCATGTAAATCTAGCTATACTTTACTCCCGGCCTAACACGTCTCATCTCATGCTCTTCTACACTGTTCCAATTCTCTGTTAGTTGAGTCTCATCTCCACCCGAAGATAATAACACCATCTCCAGTGGTCCATCTTCGCCAATTTGCCTAACTCCGATAGGGATCCTCCATATTTGGGAGCTGGTAACTCCTCCACCGATATTATTTAAACCCTCAAAGGGCCTCGATCGTAAAGCCAGCGCAATAAGGGATCCAAAACTTGTCCACGATACACTGACCCATGGGGTCGATGAGAAAATGGCGAATCCGACATGCACCAGTGCAAACGTTGCATGAAGCAATAACACGAAGATTGATACTTTGATGCTTATGCTGCCATCAAAACTGTAAGCATAGCCATTGCAGCGGATTGATTGGACTGCTATGCTGTCATTTGCACCAGCTCTAGACATTGCAGATTCCAAGGAGGGTCTAATGTCTTTATATGACATTCCAAGATAAGTGATTTGGCTCCAGCCCATTATGGGACCATTTGTGATGGCATCTAGTAGATATACGGCCAAACAAATAGGGAGGCAATTGCGGGCATGTGACGAAACGAACCATTCAGGCCCACCCTCACAAGAAGCAAAAAGACCACGATATGCTGGATTTGGTAGCGTCGTGTCGATATTTGAAAATTGTTGACAAATTTCATCAATCCGAAGTAGCCATTCCTTATCTATTGTAATGATCTGCTCAGCCTTCCAGGTGTTATGTAGGTAGTTGATAGCTTGCGTCGGAGGCACCCCTAAGTTAAATTGTACACCAAGGGATGTTTCTGCCGTTATCCAGGTGTCAACAGAGACCCAACGCGCTTCGAATAGACACAGTTCAAAAAAGACTTCAGGCTTGGAGTCTCCGGCAGTTTCAATCCAAGGAAATACCATAGATGCACTTATTTCATCTTCAATCTGATCCTGAACGTCTCGAAACAACGGATGGTAGAATTTTCGAGTGTCATTCAACGAGGGTTGCCATGTCGTGGGATCAGTTAGATTGATTGAGCTTACTAGGTCTTGGAAGTCTAGGCCAATCGTGAAAGGATCGCGAAGTGTATTGTTGAAATGAAACACTGAACTGTTGTATTTCGATGTGCGTTGGCAGTCAGCAACCAAGAATGGCTGCTTCCACTTCTTAGTCGTGTTATCGGACAATTTTAGATATCTAGAGTCAATTATGAACTCTTTCTTGCCGCTGTTTTCACCAATAGCAGGTAAGGCCTCCCCAATAGCTGCTCTAAGTGCCCGGGAAACAAATGCCATGGGAGCAGTTGCCAATGCGACACGATTGTATTCGTGATTTCCTGATATGGTAGACCATGAAATCGGTCGGCTTTTAACCGGAATACTTTTGAATTCGGCCGAGGTATTAGTAATTTGCGGAAATATGGGCGGGTTCAGTATGTCATCTTCCAAGGTATCAACCAATGACACCACATTGTCCACGTAAGAACCATCGGTGTCCTGATTACAACCATTGTTATCGGATTGTATGGCTTCATGACCCAATTCCATTCGATAAAGCTCCTGGCTCGCACCAGTGGTGGCCCATGTGCTATTTGGAAAAGCATTGTTCCCTGGCCTCCACCAACCCAGACGAGGAATCATAGCTATTGCCGAGAGTGGACTGGCACTTATACTCAGGAGCATAAGTGCCAATATTGCTCCCATTAAAGCCTTATGGAAACGAAGGTTTGGTGGCGAATTAAACGCAATGCTCCAAAATTCCCAACTGGTCAAGTATGCAAATGGAGATGAAAGACAAAAGCCAGAAGATAGAAGACCCAGAGGTATACCATTGCCTTCAAGTAGATGATAGTATATTCGTTGCAGTAGGATGTCCACAATTGAAACAAGAATCAATGCCTCGTGTAGCTTTGCTGCAAATAGCAAAGCACTTAATCGTTCAGAGGTTAAGTGCAAAGGATCGAATTGGGTACCTTTAATATATAATACCAAAAGAATCAAAGTGATTGTAATCGCAGGTATATGCAAAATGCAAAATCTCCAAGAGATGGAAAAACGGCTGTTCTTTGAGACGACTTTTGAGCGTTCTTCATTCAATTGTTTTCGCATATCGTTAAGCGTAAATAAGTCCCAGAGCGATGCAAACAAAGATCTGGACTTTGAATTCGGCGAGTCAGACTCTGCGCTTCGATTGAAGACGGAACTTTCATAGTGGCTTGGCGCAGTCATTTTGATATACTCCAATCGTGATGCAGCAAACCTGTTCTGTCTGCTATTACAACGGTTGGTTTTTGATTCTCCCACGGTGGCTTTGCCAGAGAAAACCGCATCATTAATGCAATAGGCTACCTCATCAGTTTCAGGCCGTTGTGAAAGCGGTGAAAGCCTCTTTGAATTACGGCGATCAAAGACATGATCCTGGAATCCAGCACTAGAAGTAATAGAGACATCGTCAAGGCTCCCAGATTGAACAAACTGCTGTCGGGATTAGACAAGACCTAATAGATCAGGTGCAGCATACATCTTGTATCAAAGCTTCATGGGAAGCATACGAATCTTGCAACTCAAAATCATTTTCTCTGGGGTCCATGCTGTAAAGATAGGGAATGGTGCACAAAGAGAAATGGCAAGAAGAACTTGTTTGAAAATAAAATTTTCTCGAATCAAAATAAATGGCCACGCACGCTCGATTTATTTGACACCAGGCTGCGGGCGCTTGCTGCCAATGATAAGTCGGATGCGTTATCTATCACTGGGGGCCGTCGGTGGCTGACCATCACCATAAATAGCGATGTGTTAAGGCGTGCGACCCTGACCTGACACCAACAGGTACCTCCAATTCACATACTTGCGAAGAAAATGCCTCACCATCACACTCCATACTCATGTCATTCTTTACAGAGCCAAGGCTACCAAAATGCATCTATTCCTGGTTGGCACGTAGAAAGCGATCATATTGGCTTAAACCGAGTAGCCAACGTGCCCCAACACGAGGTGAAGCCGCTTCGTATTCCTAATAATTCTCTGGGGATGAGCGCAAACTCACTCAGTACAGTTTCGCCATGACAGCGCGGCCGAAAAAAAAAAGGCTCGGAGACTTTGCATTTCAGCTCATCTTGGCACCATACGGCTGGGTGTGCATCTTGACTGATAACTGGAAGGGCTTGCACATTGATGCTGACGGACTAGGTTTGATGCGTTAGTGCTGATAACATGACAGATGACCCTTTGAGGCTAAATGGCCGCCAGGGTGGCATTGGGTTGGGCTAGTTCCAGCCAAGGCCCATGACCAGGTTGAGTTTGTCGTTTGTGGATCGACGCGGGCACTGACTTGGTGATTGATGTTGGAGCTCCTGGCGCGGCGGTGGTGCTGTTCTATGATGTCAACTGGATATACTTACTGTAAGAACTCACGAAATTCATCCATTCTGTCGGTCTGTATCCCGTAGAAAATCACCATTGCTATCATCCATACCAAACTACAATATGAAATAGCTCGGGTTTATTTCAAAGCTATCAAATCATCGCCATCGAATTGCGATATGGCTTGCTATGCTACCCAGCTGTATTTGCACGCTCACCCCGTAGCATGGATATATTTGGCGAGTTCTTACGGCAGATGGGCGCGAAGACGACTCTTGCCGAGCCAGTGGAAGGAATCGCCAAAATCTCTGGCGACACGTCGCATTTCCTCCTCCGTTTAACGGAACAGCTGAGTGCCTTTGACCGGTCACGGTGACTCTGATACATTTAAGCAATCTAAATTTATATTCTGGGTGGATAGAGCGGACAGGACCGATTGACAAATGACTAGAGGTTTGGAAGCAAAGATCTTATTCCAAGCGTATCAAGTTAATGGACCCTTTGGTCAGGCGCCAAGGTTTACACAGTCAAACCTACTATTGAACACTACTTGTATGTCAGCGTCATAGCCTGGTTCTTAGATCACCCGATTGAGCCTGTAGGTTCTTTTCCTCTTTTCGATGGAAGTTAATATATATCTATTAAGAGAGATGTAACTATGGTACACACGTTCATGTTTTGGTGGCCCTCTGATGTTGGCCCTTAACAATTGGTTGGTTTGGTTTGGCGACTCACAATTCTTCACAAATCTTCTGCAAATTCATTCACCTAAAGGAGCCCTGTGTTGTATGCCAGTTACGCCTGTTTCAACCAATACCATACCTTAATTTCATCATCCCAACTATCTTCACAAAAACATACATATCATCAACAACGACGTTGAGCTCACTCACAAATATTACCATGATTGAATCCAATCTTGATTTAGACCCTGAGTCAAGGCACCTGAGAATATAACAAGAAATGAGGGTAAATAGGTCCAGGTATGGGGGTTGTGAAGGAGCGCATGCTGGACACTTAACACAGCCTTTGTTTTTGCCGTGAACTTGGACTCAGTGGACCATCATTTGCATGCATAATATTTGCTCAAACCTCTACAATGCAAACAAGGATGGCGTTTCTCCGGATGAATGTGCTTTCACATTATTTCAACCTCAAGAACAAAGAGATCTCATGAAGAGCTCGGTGACCGAAAGTGGGATTGGACGGTAAACCCTTTGAATGGAACATTCTGGGCAGACATACCTAAAAGCACAGCTATCTATTGATAGAGCTTGATCTCCATGTGAATTTTTTATGTAAGTCAGATTGCTTTTTGTGACCACGTGATGCGAAGGTTATAGGCGGGGGAGACGCGATAGTGACACAGCCATCAAAAAACAAAACAATGATCCACTTCTCCATCACCTACCAACTTCACGCAACATCATCGCGTTCGCTTGGTCTTGGCTGTCAACATGGATCGGCGGAAGAAACGCAGACGCGATCCTCTAGAAGCGCCCATCTCCATCAAGTCCGAAGACGATGATGGGACAGATGTCATCAAGCCTTCCACTCACGCGGCTCAAGCCAGCAACGCTTCCTTCCAAGGCCTCGATCGGGCCAGCATGGAAGCCGAGCGCCTTGCTCGACAAAGGAAAAAAGAGGTAATAAACCATACAATCAATGATACCGCCGGGATCAACACAGCTGACGTGACTCTGGGACGATAGGCGAATGTTGCTTCAGCCCCAAAAACGGCTTCAGCCGCAAACGACAACCATGAAACTTGGTCCAAGAAATGGACGGGCATATTTCCCAGGGATATGATTCAAGAGGTCGGCAAGAGACGCAATCCATTGACCCTTGTCAAACCAGAACCAACCGACAGCACGCAACTTTGCCAGAAAGCCTCGGTTTACTTTGTGCTTCACTCTGTAACTGGGGGGAAAAGTGATGGGCAAGAGGCCGAAATTCTCGGAACCTACACCAATGTCGCGTCCGCAAATGAGCATGCCATGGTGCATTTTGCAAAAGAGTATCGGGATTATGGACTAGGAGGAGATTATATGATGAGGGGAGATTGTTCACTGGAAGAGTATTCTGACCAAAGCCCAACATCCGGTTTCCCCAGGGGCAGGGAACCGCCTGACATCAACTGTGCATGTTGGGACACAGACAAGGATGGGTGTCTGATTCTCAAGGTTGACATGGGCAAATGGGGCATGTTGAGGCTTGAGACTTTGAAGCAGCCCATTCTAGATGAGCCGCCGGCCTTCCCATCAAAGCCAAAGCGTCAAGTCCAAGAGACGCGACAATCTTCAAAGGCGATGGCATCGATGTCATGGTGGTGACCTGCTATCACTAAAAAGAAGAAAAGAAGATAACAATAGACAAAGCGAGTGCAGGAGATCAAGCACTACAGTCCAAGTGAGGTTTGGGCTAGCCTGCCTGCGGTTATCCCCGCGTTGTTAGTATAGGCTACAATTTTATCATGTTGGAAGCACATTGAAGTCAGGGAGGCGATAGAAGCCAAGTTCTGCCATGCAAATACGTTTCAATAGAACGTTCTCAATGTAATCTGAACAAGCGCATAGGAAAATGCCGAGCATCTTTGCGCTAGCAAAACCAAGTTCATAGTCTCAACTTTGATAAGCATCTCATCACTACGTTCAATTGGAAACCTATAACTGGAGAATTGAGACCATATGCACAAATGAGAAGGTGAGAACAAAACTTCCAGGCACTCGAATACTTGCTCGCAATATTAAATCAATCATTAAGATACAGATCTTTGTACGTAAAGTCATCAAACCCGGCACAGTCGACCATTCTGCGTCGGCACACCACTCACTTGCCCCGTGACATACCACCTGTCACTTCCAACGGCCTGCAGCGCGTAGAAAAGGCACGTGGGATCAAGCTTGTCCTTGATTCTCAGCAGGCGATCATATTTGCTCGAGCCATAGAAAGATTGGTGAAAGTCTGGTTCGGTCGGATCAGCCTCGGATGCGTAAGCGCCGCTGCCAGGCGACACATCTCGCCACTTCTTCATCCAATCATTGGTCAAAGCCTTGCTCTTTTCAGAGATTACGTCCCACGAGCTACCCTCGGGCCAGTTCATGACAGCAATGGCCCAGACGGCGGCATCTCGCCACGCAGGGTTGACGGCATTGTCGGGGTACGGGCCCGGACCGCCAGTGATGCCGAAACCGATGATGTTGCCGCCGCTCTCTGGGACGTTCTTGAGGGCGTCAAATGTCGCGTTGAATTTGGCTGGATCAACGAAATTCTTCCTGTGGAATTGGTCAATGTTTTGTTTTGTTTCTAGAAATAAGAATCATTCGGACATACTTTGGGAAGAGTCGGCCTGCAGTCTTGGAAATTGTCGTCCCGACAACTTCTCGAGGGAACCCAGCCTTCCAGGAAGGATAGTAGCTGTCATGCTCCCGCTGCAGGGTGATGTTTGGTCTCACACCAAGGAGTTCCCAGGTTCTGAAGAGAGGCTTGACAAGCGTTTTCAGCTCGGCAAGGGTGTGGTTGGGGGCAAACCAGGGCGCCATGTTGAAGCTAAGCGTCTCCGCATCGAGATGCCAGATGTTCCAGTACTCGTAATTGCCCACGGCGTTGAATGTGGGAATGAGCCGCAGATAAGCCCGAACAGCGGCCCAAAACACATCGTGCGATACGTCGGCCGTGCTAAAGGTAAATGCCATGACGGCTGTCTTGATCTTGGGGAGCGCCTTGACTGTGTACGAGGTGACAACGCCGTAGGTACTGCCACCTCCTCCGCGAAGAGCCCAGAAGAGGTCCTTATTTTGGTTTTCGTCGGCTGTGAGGAAGCGGCCATCTGCAGTGACTACATTGATGCTGAGTACCTATATTCAAACAGCTTGTCAGACATTGAACTACCAAGGAGTAATTAGCAGAAACCTACCTGGTCGGCGCCCATGCCGTAGAGAGGAGAAAGTGGAGAGTGACCGCCGCCGGCAAGATATCCGCCAGCGTATCCAACGCTAAGTCCCTCTCCGCCGACGACCGACACGCCGTACTTTTCGGCAGCCTCGTAAATCTCCATGCCGATGACGGCAGCGCCCACCTTGAAAGCGGGGCCGGAATAGGAGCTCGTTCTGTAATTCTCGAGGAACTTGATGTCCTTGAACCGATGGGTCCAGATGGATAGGGATCCAGCTCCAGCAGAGCGGCCGTTGAAATCATGGCCAGTATTCTTGATGACCAAACGCAGGTTGAGGGAGCGTGCAAAGTTGATTGCCAGCTGGATGTGCGCCACGCTGTGGGCGTCCATCACGTAGGACGGATAACCTCCGAGTTTGCAGGTTCCAGAGGGATTCTCACCCGGCATGCAAGTCATGCCCTGATACAATGGCCACATGACAGATGTAGGGTCAGCGATGCTGTGCGTTTCATGTTAGCAACATGTAATTGATCATTTCGAAATGAAGACATGAAAAAATGAAAAAGAAATCAATACGTAAAAACTTACTGCAATGACGAATTCGTCCAGTTGTCGGTGACAACCTCGCACCGGTCCTTGTTGTACGCCCCCGAGTCATCATAGCAAGGAGCAGCAATCGGAACGGTCTTGATGAGCGCGCCACCGGTAACAAGGTCAAGAACCTTCCAAACAGCACTCTTCGGCCATGACTTGTCACTTGGAAACGCCTTGCACTTTGGTGGATTCTTTGCATCAAACTTTTTGCTCCCCTTCGTATCGTCAAAGTACAAGACATCGACGTCACTCAGCTTCAGGCGAGTCAGGTTGGCCAGCGCCGCGTCGGTCAACTGAATCTTTTCTTCGGTCAAGTAATCGCCCGAGACAATACCCGATGCCTGAGCGACATTGCGCGAAGTGGCGCCTGCTGACTCGTTAACCTTTTTCTTTTCCTTTTCATTCACGCCGCGTGGTCCTCTGATTCATTCATACCAACTTGTTTGCCGTTGATGACAATTGTCTGCGCCGCCACGTGCTGAACCGCCAGAGCCGCACACAGGCCGGCGGTCAAAGTATGTCGATCCAAGTGCATTGTCTTGTCTTGGACTGTCTCACTCCGGCGCGGCTACTGGGTTTCTCCTTTCGGCCCAACTCAATTCGCTTGCCTAGAAGCGAGGCTGATGGCAAACGCCAACGCTAAACGTTGAGGTTGGGTGAGCCACCACACGAGGGATCGACACCTTCCCGGGATTCGGGTCAGGGACGGGGGGGAAAGATAGGCCAACAGGGGGAGGGAGGAGGATTGGTGTGAAGGGGGTTCAAGAATCAACGCCTCCAGGACATTAGGACATTAGGACATTACTATATGTATGAATCTCACATGCAGGATTTCGGTCCCGGAGAGGGTCTACAGCAGCTTGCATGTCCGTCTGTTACAGGTTTTCCCGCTTGACCTCGGGCTGGCCACAGCTCGCTTCCCCAGATGGGAAGCTGCACGGCAAACTGCATCTTGAACGGCGCCAACCAGGCAGCGCGCGCGTTACGGTGATGGTGATGGTGATGGTGATGGTGGGGAAATCCTTTGGCCAAGCCACCGGACAACCAACATGGTCACCGGTAGATGGCAGTGCCAAGGTGCGACCAGGTCATTAAGCGATGTGGTGTCTGCACCCTGTTCCCCGCATATACCGCAGCCAGGCCACCCTTGCGAGCGCGGGTGTCTGAGGGCCTGACTCGGCGGGCCGCCCTTTGGGGGCAAGATCTGCGTCTAGGCTACGTTTGAAGGGGGGAGGGTTCTTTTGGGGGTAGGGGAACCGCAGGTGTTTGCTTGAACTGTGCCATCGCTGTTTAAGGGCCCAAACAATCCAAGCCATCGTTCTTAAAAATGGTGCCCCCCTAGAACACGCCCGCGTGCCCATAGCTCCGGTCTTGGGCGCACTTTAGCTGTTCCCCGAAACGGGCTTTGCCGTCCGCCGCTGTGCTACTTCTACTGTGGCGCGGCGCGGCGTCGCTCGCTTACGTAGTGATGGTTGAAAAAAGAAACAGCGAACCCTGGCCACGCGCCGCCAGACCTCTAGAAGGATGCGGCTGGGGCATGTTCCGACCACTGCCGGATTTTGTTGGTCAACCAACAGCTATAGTACGCGACGGGGGGACGTTGAAGAAGCGGCACGCGATGCATGACCAACAAAGTCCGGTACATAGTGGTGTGGTCGAAAAAAAGACACACCCGTGGCGTCGGGGAAGTACTCCGTAGCTGAATACGAATAATTCCCTACTGTGTCGAGACGAGACAAATGCCGCAGCCCTAAGTGTGGACTACCGGCAGCTCCCTGTGTCCAACCCAAGCAGAGCGAGGAAGAAGAAGAAGAGGATGGATACAAAGCGGATCCGACGCAGACGCAGACGAGGGGGGATCATCTTGATCAGATTTGACGGGGGCGTCTTTGAAAATCTGCTCAATTGCGGCGACATGCCAGATCTCTTCCCGCGCCGCCGCCAGCCATCAAGCAGTGTCCGAGTTAGCGGATGACGCACCGCGCGCGCGGTGAGTGCCACGCAAACAAAGTCTGATTCTTTTTTTTCCTTGATTGTTATTTCTTTATTTTCTTGGTTCCCTCTACCAATTTTAACTTCTTACCCAAATTTTCGAAGCGAGCTAGACTTCCTGTGACAGGCAGTGCCCTCGTTGCCTTGGGTTGTTGGCCAATAAATCAATTCTGCTGGGTCAATCCATCGTGTTAGCGTCAGAAGCTAGGAGCACAGACAGCGCGCGGTATTGACTGGCTCGGGAAGCCGGAACGGGGATCTCTTTAGGACACACTCGCATTAGCCTCCTTGTCGTCGTGTCCGTTTCTAGGTGAGCGGCGATCAAATGCATCCGTCATTCCGGGGCTGCGATTCCGTTGGGGGGAAAAAGGTGGTGTGGCAGCCCATCCCGTAGCTGACAATGCTATTGTTTGTCACAGCCGGAACCCGAGACACACCGGACTAGACTAGGAGGGTACTGTAGGAAAAGAAAAAAGACCAGGTGTTTGCCATTTTCCCTACTCCATACACAAACATGGTGTGCGCCACGAGGGAGGGAGGGCTGAAAATACCCATGGCAGTGGTTCCCCTGATGGAGCATGGCGGGCAGCCCAATCTCTCGGATTCGACCGCTAAGGCACAGCCGTGGCCAACAGGTTGGGCTCGCGTGCCCATCATTCCTCTGTTTGACTTAAAGTTTGCCGTGTCGGGTCGGCTACAACCAAGTCATCAATCTACACCGTTTATGTGCGTGTGTGTGTACGTGTGTGTCTCGCAAAAATGCCACATGCCACTCTCCCCTTGTCCGTCCGCCGTTTGCTCTCAAGGACCGCTCCCTGTCACCCGAGTTGCGCATATATATATACATATATATTACTACTTCCAAGGCCCACAATTGGAACCTTGTCGGTCGGTAGAGGCGGCCGAGATTCCCAGTTCCTGTCATCCCGATAAAATACTGTTAAAAATAAGTAATAAAGGGCTGCGTGTGCCTCTTCATTTGCCCATTTCAAAAGGCCCCTCTCTGGCTTCTTCGGGCCCGGTCCTCCTGCTGCCCAATCCGGACCTCCGTCGTCCCTATATACAAAGAAGCCAGATCCATCCCTCTTTATTTATCTTTTTCTTTTCTTTTTTGAACTCTGCTTGCCGTCTCAGTTTCCTTCCTTGTCCATGCAGGCACCAAGGGATGGCAGCAGTCAGCTTGGGCGCCTCCAATAACGGAGGCCACCTACAGACTCGCTATGCCCCAGCCAGCGAACTGCCCACGACTCCACTCCAGCAAACCGCCATCGCCATCATTTTCTTCGTCACTTTTTTTGCTTTTACTATATGTGCGTTGCGCATGTACTCTCGTTTCAGCGCAAAACAGATTGGATGTGGTAAGTGTCTTGTCAAATAAATGTCCGCTCGGATGTGGGTGCGGGACTAACCGCCGTGTCATCTTTAGACGACTGGCTTGCATGCGCCGCTATGGTATAGAATTCCCAAATATTCACATCTGTCAAGTCCCCATCTAACATGGCTTCGTTTTAGGCATTTTCTTTGGCCTTGGTTGGACCAAACTATCTTTGTATGCACTTTCTCCATACCTGATCCCCCCACAGCTAGCTAACTACTTCGAGTCTTCAAATATGATTACATCGGATTTAAGAAGGAAGACTTCCCCAAAGACTACGACCCGGAGCCCGCTCTATTCTGGAACTGGATCATGCAAGTCCTGTATAACCCGATCCTGGCCCTCGTCAAATCCTCGGTCCTCATGTTACTGCTTCGTCTCGGCGGCCACAGGGACAGCATTCGATGGTCCATCTACATTCTCAACACGTTCAACATTGCCCTCATGATTGCCATTTTCTTCACCGTCATTTTCCAAACGACCCCGATCAACGCTTTCTGGGATCTCTCCGTCAAGAGAACGAAGCAAATCACGCCCGTCTTTTACATATCAACAGCCATCATCACCATCGTCACCGATGTTCTCGCGTTGCTTATCCCGTTCTGGGTCTTTTTGGGCTTGAAAATGCGGGTTGCAGCCAAAATCGGATTAATCGTCGTGTTCCTTCTGGGTGGATTGTGAGTGACGCCCGTTTCGGCTTGCCCTCGAGCCGCCGCCTGCTAACCCACTCAACCAACCAACAGCGTGACGATTGTGGGCATCATCCGTGTCATCGAGCTCCACCGAAAGATTTACGACAAGGACTACTACTATAGAGATTCGCTCGGCGACACGCTGAGCTGCGTCGAGGTCAACCTGGCCATCGTAGCCGCGTGCTGTCCGGTGCTGCGGCCGCTGTTCCGCAAGATATTTCCCGGGCTGTTTACGACCCACGGCAGCCACGAGGACGGCGGCGTGGGATACAAGAGGTCAGAAAGCAACACGGGGAGCGGGCAGCGGCAGACAGTCCCGAGAGGGGCCTTTCCTCTCAAAGATTTGCACGTGAACGGCAGGACGCGGACAGAGATTCGCAGCCACAGCCCCAACGAGAGCGAGGAGGAAATCATGACATACAACGGAATTATTCGCACGACGGCGGTAAGCTGCTTTTTTTCCCGTCCCATGAGTGTTCGTATGATGATACTAATCATTACCAGGTAAACGTCAACTACGATCAGGTTACGTACGCTAGATGAAGGTAGGATATCGGGGCAAGGGTCCATGGACCCTATTAGGCCCAAATGATTGGCTTTTTGGACTTGGACTACAAATACGACTTTGAAATTAACAAGGGCATGGATAACATTAGCGATTGGTTACAGAGATACCCCGAGACAACTCAACCCCATTGGGGAATTGATTCTCCTGGCAAGGTGGGATACCAAGACATATATTGAACGGTTATATTTCTTCTAGCATATAGTAATGGGCAGCATCAACTCCTTTACTCGTCACCATAATCTAATCCCAGCGCACTCCGTAGTCACGTTACAAATGCACACCTGACATGCAGCATGAACAACCAACAGCTTCCGCCGTACACTTTCGTCAACCAGTTGACAAGATGCACTAGTACGCTGCCGACATAGCATAGGTTCACGTCACCTGTTTCGGCAAATGCTTCGCCATGCTTTGGGCCGTAATAAATCCCATTGGCCATTCCACAATGCCGTGCCACGACGAATCTAAAGCCTTATGAACAGCCTTTGCCACGCCTGACCCCCACTCTCTGAGATACCAATATGACGATTCACCCATGCACAATATAACACTGTAATGCATCAAAAGCGCCATTGCAGCGGGATGCCTTTGGCGGATAAGAGTAAGGTAATCAGTGGTGACAAATATGGGCCAAGTCGCCATCATCCGCGCCTCGGGCTTAGGCGCCGTGGCCTGGGCATGGCGAATGCATGTGACGAGGCTGGCAATCTCAGCCTCGACCACGGCCAGTGCATGCTCTTCTAGTTGCTTGGTTTTGAGCCATTGTCCAAGAACCTCCAGCTTTTCAATCAGCGTGTGCAGATTAGCCGACATGGGCGGAGTGGGATATTCAGGCATCACAAAACACGCCTTCAAGGGCCCATTTGCAATCGTCTCTTCGGCTGATTTTAGCACAGTGTGAATTCCCCTAGTGAGAAGAAAAATATCCAAGAGATCTTCGACTGACAGCTCTGACAAGTGTGATCGGTTCATTACTCCGGCAAATCCACTAAACTGCAGGAGCAGCGAGGTTGCGAAGAGGGCATGACAATTCTGCTCCGTCACCTCGGCCAGCTCTTTTCTCATGAGGGAAATGGTGTTATCTTGGTGCTGCGATGCCCTCAGTGAATAGATGTGGTGCTGGCTTGGGTTCAGAGAGGCGAGGTGGAAGGCAGAGGTTGCGAGGAGCTGGTTCATGAGGTATTGGTGTCTGAATGCCATCTTCGGTACTTCATGATCCCACACACCATAGGCATCATCGGCTCTTGGTAAAGACAGATGCGTATGTGTTGACCAATGGTGCATAAGCTCAAGGTCAATCATGCAGGAACCAGGGTTCGCATCCAACAATTCGCCTGAGTGAGTGGTGAATCTAGCAAAGTAAGGATACGGATCAGGAGGCAGAGACGTCTCGCTCCGGGTCTTGGGGAGGATAGAAACAGTCTTGGGAGCGGATGCTGGAGCGCTTCCGATGGTTGGTTTTCGGACTCGCTGATTGGTGGTTAGAAACACGTTTCCCGCCAGTTCCGGGTCTGGGGGGGACGTACATGGACTTTCGACGGTTGGTCCTCGCCCTGGCTGGACGCGCCCGAAGGTGAGTGTGTTTGCCGGGCCACAGGCGTCAGAAGGGTGCACTCGACATTGTGTCTGACACAGGCGGTACAAGGGCGCTTCTCGTCACACTATGCAAGCTTGATTAGCCATGAGGAGCAAAAACGCGACCATG